>VYZT01064000.1:0-30711 GCA_013400735.1 Pomatostomus ruficeps
ACCCTCAGACTAATTTCTGAGGCTTTCCACCAAAGCAATGAAAGCTCCCCCCCACGGAAGTACCAGGGCATTCCCACCAAGCCTAAGCATGTATTAACCCACTGAACTTTGTGTTTTGGGGGCTTCCCCCACCCTGATGCATCAAGACTGCGACCATCACCCTGACCAATGGACATCAAAATTGTAACAATCAAGTCTCACCGCAGGATCCATTGGTGGTGATATCTTTCTACTCTTATGCTTGCTTTTTTTCTTTTCCCTCGTACAGTTTTTTAAGTGTTATTTTAATGCTTTTATATTGCTATACTACTATAGCTAATAATAACCAAAATGGTTACCTACCTGCTCTCCTTTGCAACCAAACTGTTCCAAAATAAACCCTATGTATATATATGTTTACAAATACAGATCAATCAATGTTGTTTCACTCTAATCCGCCCCAAGAGATCTATTAATAAGACCCTGGGTTACTCTTGGCTTCAGGAGTGGGTCACAACACTGACAGATGTTGCAAGGTCAAGTCATAAAATCAACTCCCAGAACCTGGCCCAACAATTCTGGGAGAAAAATAAACCCTTGTGTTTCAGAGCATAAAGCCAGTCCTTAAAAAAAGCAGGTTAGGCATGTTACAGACAACACATTTCAGAATCACTTTCCACAGACATTTGTGTAGCTGAGTCATCTAGCACCAGTACAAGACATTAAACCAGATGGAGCACTGGAAACAAATCTTGAAGGAGAAAGATTTGTTTATACACTGTAGTGCTCCTCACTGCAATCAAGCGGAAGCATCCAACTGTCTATGCTGTGCTGTGTGTGGAACAGTTTGAAAACTGTTACTTAAACCTGTTGTGCTGTTACTGTGCCTCTGCCATGCAGCAACAGTTTCTTCCCATGCTGTCACTTCAGGTGACAAAGACATAGAGTTTGGGGCACTTCCCTCTGGACCCTGCTCTGAAGAATGTCTGAGTATTAAATGGGAGTAATTTCAATCAGAGGTGCAGTAACAGACACTTGCTCTAGCCATCAGCACACTCTGCTTAGAGGCATCAGCTTAAATCACTGCACTATGCCAGAAAAAGAAGGGAGCTGAATTTGAATTACCAGGTCTGTGATGAAATCTCAAGGTTATTGCATATAAAAAGGAAGACCCCCACTTGTACTGTAATTTGCTTAGAGCCCATTTGGTCTTAAAACCTGTAAGGGTGACAAGAGGTGAGCACATTCTGCCCTTGCTGCTGGGAAAAGACGTGATGCCAAATTTGCTTTTACTCCGCAGCAGGTCAGAACCTTGGGGCTCTGTGAGAAGAGCACTTCCAGCAAACGGGGAGGGAGGAGCCAGCTGGGATGTGCTCCCCAGCTGCAGCTTTACAGCCTTCTTTGGGGGATGCAGAGATGAGTTACGGCGGGTGAGATGGAGTGCAAACTGCCACCACTACCTGTGGGAAGACTGGAAGGAGTTGTATGAACACCATGGAGAAAAGAGAGCGTTATAAATCTGTACCACGGATGGTGAGTGATGTAGGTGTTGGCTTATGAATTTTGGCATGGCTTATGTGACCCTCAACACAGCACTCTGAAGATTTGCATACCTATATAAAGATGCCCAGAAGATTTGCAGGGCATAAACCAAAACATGCCTTGGACGTTTACGCGAATCCAACCTTAGTCACCAGCCTGGGAGAGTTCTGACTACAAAACTTTTGATGTCTTGGAATCCAAGCTGAGTTTTAGGCAATGGAAAGGTCTGAGGAATCGCAGAGAGTGAATACCAAATACCTCTGTTGAATGGTACAGCTGTGTAGGGAGTCCAAAATTGCATTGACTTTGTGGATGCCATGTTGTGATAAGAAGAACTGGTCATGGTTTTTCATAGATATGAGCTGTTCATTCCCATGGAGAATAAACACAAAGGAATGTAGGGAGAATTTACATTAAAGTGTTGAACTCTGATGTACTCAGGCCCTGTCATGTCCAGCTTACTTGAATCTCAGTTTCTTCCTAGCATACAGGATAAGTATTACACATATTTCTTCCCAGATACAGATGCTTACACAAAAAAATAAAAATAAACCTTGTTTTAGGCCATTTTTTAATCTATTGAGCTGTTTTCATACTTTCCCTCAGCCTGTAAATAGTGTCTGGCACTTGCTTCAGTTTAAATGCCAAAGCAATTCTTATCCAGATATCTGACTCTTCTGGATCATTAATGAAGAAAATAAATAAGGCTGGTTGCTACAACAGTCCCATATTAGTACTTGTGATTAGCTTTGCTTGTGGTCTTTCAGCCAGTTCCAAATCCATAATGTCCCCATCCAAGCCAGCATGAATTAAGTTTTCAAAGAAGATTATCTTTGACACTGCATCAAAAGACCTATTCAAATGTAAACAAGGTATTGGCTACAGCTCTTTCATCAGCCACTTAATTTTATGATTCTGTTGTTTACAAGTGATCTTGCTTGTCTCAAAAGACTTCTTTATTCTGTGTCATGCTGCTTTATATGCACAGATCTACTATGCAGATCTTTATGAGGCACGGGACACCTGGAAGTATGTCTAAATATTTGCTGCTGAGGAACAGCGTGGCTACCTATGAAATTAGTTAACTGAGGTAAATGACACAACAGCATAGTTCACAGGCTAACTAAGGCATAAATTAGTCACTTTAAAGCAGCACCAGCACTGCCTTCAAGCAAGGGGAATTCTAGAGAACTGCACACTGGCAGAGTGCCACTTTTACTCTGTG
Organism: Pomatostomus ruficeps; assembly: GCA_013400735.1. Lineage (NCBI taxonomy): Eukaryota > Metazoa > Chordata > Aves > Passeriformes > Timaliidae > Pomatostomus > Pomatostomus ruficeps. Next base: position 2,747 of record VYZT01064000.1, read on the forward strand.
TGATGATCTGCAATTTGTGCCATGCCAATAAGCCACTAAATAGAAATATCAACTTCAGCTACAGGAAGAATGCTGACAACATAATGCAGGAAAACCAGATGAAGGTGACCAAGTCCTCTGAGTCATCTGAATTTTACTCTATCCTCAGACTGTGGTAGCAGCCTGATGTAGTAAAAATCCTGATGTTCTGTATGTGGCTCCCAGATACGCCAGGGCACGTTGACAAGATGGTTCTGAAGCAAAAGACAGTAACAAAAGTTTTCAGTGGCATACAGCGCCATTAGCTTTGCCTGGAAATATGCCCACAACTCCAAATACAATTCAAGTCATATTTCAAATACAGACAATCACTTATAATTCAATACTGCCACATTTCAAGGGCAGAGTAAGAGTCATGGGATTCATCCGAGGAAGTGTGGAGTACTCTGCTCTTTAAAACATAGCTTACTTGGTAAGCAATGGGATTACTATCTGTACTTTTCTCCTGGTTACAAGATTGCTACTTGGTACTATAACAGAATTAGGAAAATTTTACCAATCTTCCCTTTGTGCTACTAATTCCCAGTTGTGACTGTGTGTAAACCAAGAAGACTTTAGGAAAAAGAGATTGTTGTGTCAGAAGGCACAGTTCAGATTACTCTAAGAGTTCAAACCTCACACAGCAAGGAGGAAGAACAAGAGCCATGAGACAAATCACACCACTGCCAACAGTAATAAAGAAATATTCACAGCACTTAGCCATTAGCTTGCATGTAATTAACTAACAGGAATTACTATTACCTCATGTTACAGATGACACAAGGTGCTCTGGGAGCACTCAATGCCATCTCCTCTTTTGCTGGATTTGCCATTTGACATGATTGTTCGCTGCGGCCCCATAGGAGGAACAGAGCAAAGTGAGACAGGAGGGCCCCACCCAGCTATTTCTGGACCTACAGATCACAAACTGTGTTTTCCAAAGCAAGCTTGTTAAGTCAAAATACATGTATTTAAAACTCTTTATCAGATGCCTTTCATACCCTATTTTGTTTGCTTAATATTCTGATGCCCTTGGAGTAAAGCAGCTCCACTTCAAGGGCCCAGAAGGACAAGGAAGTCCTCTGATGTCTGTCATACAGAATCTGAAAGAGATTCCATAAAAATAACAAGAGAAAAGAACCTCCCACACAGCTCCCGTGCTTGAGGGGTGTCCTGGCCATTTGCAGGCACTGGGAAAAATGTTTTATCATCCCCTGGTCTGTAACTCAGCTTCCAGAAAAAGGTTTTGTCTTTTTCCCTGATGCATCCTTGGCTGCTCACACATCACATGGGACAGAGAACTCTCCTCCTCCACTGGCAAACAGCAGCCGGAGGTGTTTGATAACACAGCCAGGAGATAATGTTCCTACAGTGCAGGGACAAAAGCACTTTTAGGGTATTTCTTGTCTTCTTTCAATGGTGGGGGGCATGGCCTACCTCCTACAATCACCCAGGCATTTTCACTGTCAGACACTCAGTGCTGCAGGGCTGCGAGGCCCTTAGAGGCCTTTGAGCTGCAGCATCCACCAAACCAGCTTTGTTTTTGTAAGGAAAAAAGAAATCTTTACACTAAACCTTTTCAGATCCACAGCCTTCCCAATTACCCGCCAGAACCAGGAACAATTTTGTCAACCTTAGTATTTAGCTCCTAAGAGAAGATTCTGCCCTTCCTTGATAGAGTAAAGACTGACAAGGAGGCCATGGTGCTAAGCGGGTCCTTTTGACCCTTCTGGACTTCAGGTCCTTCCCTGCTTGCTACTGCAAGGGGAAAAGATTGCAATCTTTCACTCATTCAAGGTTCTAGAGGAAGTCAGAGGAGGTGGAATGGCGTTGTGAGCCTGCTTTTGGGGAAAAGAGGCAAATGAAGCAGGAATGACTGTGTGCTTTCTATGTACTAACTCAGGGAGTGCTCAGCTTGGAGAAGGTTCTGGGGAGATTTCATCAACGTGCATAAACACCTGATAGGGGAGAGCAGAGGAGACAGAGCCAGGCTCTCCTGGCAATGCCCACTGACAGAAAATTCTACCTAAATATAAAAAGAAAGCTTTTTTACTGTGAGAGTGGCCAAGCACAGGAACAGGTTACCTAGGAAAGACACAGAGATATTCCAAACCAAGTGGATGCAACCCTGGGCAACCTCTTCTGGTGGACCCTGCTGAGCAGGGGCTGGACCAGGACATCTCCAGAGGTGCCTTCCAGCTGTGGCCATGCTTTGACTCTACAACTGAGCCAAACCCAAATCTGAATGTGATCATCCACCGTTCAGACAGATGGTGTGGATTTGATTCATTTAGAGACCTTTAGATTCAAGTCCAAATTTGACTCAGCTTACCTGTGTGTTATTTTTGTTTTAAATTCACCTCATAATATTTGTTTTAGCAAAATAAGCTAGTGGTACCACAGTGCTAAGAAAACAAAAGTTTTCTTAGCACTAAGACTTAGCAAAATAGGACAAGTGCATTCATACTACAGCTCTGACTACATTTTGTCCGGATGTGTAGCAGTTACAAGAGTTTTATTTCCAAGCATTTTTGATGGCATAATAAAAAACATGCATGGATGAAAATGGCAGCCTGGCATAAGAAAGCTCATGACTGATTCAGCTCTGCAAGACCAAAAACAAACAAATCAATATTTATTTAAAGAGCCTGAACAAGTTTCTTTTTCTGTTCTACTGCTAAGAATTTTCCCTGAGTTATATTTGACCAACGTAGGTCTGATCAAATTTAAACTGCTTCATGTGGAATGTATATCTTGCAGTCTATTGCTATTATAACTGGAATTTTGACTACTTAATCACTGGCTTAGTCTTAGAGAACTAAAACAAATATAGCATTAGCCACTTCACAGATGGCTAGGAAGAACACACAACCCTGAGGTTTATCTTTATATCAGCAACTAAAGCAAATCACAAGAACAGACTAAATTTAACCCCCCGACACTTACTCCTTGACCTCTAACGCAGACGAAATAATTGACTTAATACAGCCCTCTCAAATATATTGTTCCAAGTGTACTTCCACAAAAGAACTCTATCACCTCACAGATGTCCCCAGGATACGCAATGGCACACCTCGTGTTACAATGCAGAACGACATATTCCCAGTTTTACTCAGGGCACAAAGGAGAAAAGATTCTCTAGGTGGCATTAATGACACAAAGCTCCTTCAGCTGAAGTAGCTTCTCATCTTGCATATCACAGCACAGCATTCAATGATTCCCTGTCTCCACATGACCCCTACCCACTTCACTTGTTCAGAGGCTTTTCCTAAAGAATACCTGCCCATGTAGCACAGCCCATTAAAAGGCTGCAGGATAACAGCAGGTCATGAACTGGATGTGAGTCAGTGTCACGCTGGTGTGAGATGCAGACACCTTACTGAGCTGTATATATGGAAAAAAGACCTGGAAGAAACAGAGTTATCTCTTTGCTAAACTAGAAAGGCCTTTGCCAGAACCATGTGTCCAACTTCTGGCACTCTTCAGGAAAGGCTGGAGGGAGACTGGCAGAGTGCAATGGGAACGACCAGAGACGTAGGAAACATGACACACTTGGGAAGATTGGAAGGATTAGGGTTGTTTAGAGAAGAAAAAAAAATAAGGGTAAAAATTGTAACAGTCTTGAAATACATAAAGAGCTTCTGCAAAGAGGAACAAAATTTCTTGCTGTTTCTCAATGGCGAGGACAAGGAAAATCAGTGTTAAATTACAGCAGGATTCAGGTGAGTCATTTGGCTGGATTTTCTAACAGAGCAGTGTGTCAGACAGCCAGGGCAGACTGTGGATCCCTCAGCACTGACTTGGGGGTATGAAGAGCAGTCAGGGAGTGGCTGCCAGGAATGACTGCCACAGGTACCCTTTCCTGTGAGCTAGATGGCAGCCTGAATTACCTTTCAAGGTCCTTGTCAGCTCTTTGATTGTGGTAGGGATATTATTTGGTTGCCAGGACTGAGAAGACAAACTGCAGAATGCCACCAGTATGGAATAAGCAATAATCACCTTGTTCCAATTCTGCACTGACCCACCAGCACAGAGCTGCTCTGTCCTGTGCTGTTCTAGATCCAGGCCCACACACTTTAAAAAGCAGCCTTCATTTCCTTGATGCTGAAATCTAAATATGACCAGTACATCCCCAATTTATAATCTTCAGTCATGTTAACATTGTACCAATGAGGGATTGGAAGCATCCTGTGAATAAAAAGATTAGCTTCACAAAGTAACTTAATGCCTTGGACAGATAGAAGGTGTATTTATCTGCCACATTTTTTTTCCTCCCAGATAATTCAGTGCTCTCAGACATCCATTCCATCTCATTCATGATCCCCTGTTCTTCAACAAGAGATACTAAGCCATTAAAATGAAGAATTCAGTAATGCTGATCTACTGCAAAAATAGATTTATGGTTCCTCTCTCAGACATCAAAATATATCGAGCTGAGAAACACCAAATGACTCAGCCACAGCTTGGACTGCCATTAAGATACTTTCTGATTATGTTTGTGTAAAATGAAACAGCTATTTCAATTATTTTGCCTTGGTACTCCAGCTCACTATCAATTGAAAATAATCCTACAACACAGATAAGAAATAACTGTTTTAGACAGGATATTGTCCCTGAGCTCTGCTGTAATGGAGTGGACAGAAGGTTACACAACATCACTCGGTGTTTAATCTCATGCTTGTCAATGGTCAGAGAACTCCCTGCCATGACAGACACAGACAAAGACATATTTTGACAGATCATCTTATCAAAAATAGTCGCCTGACTGCATATGTTGAATTCTGATTGTTTTAAAAAGGGCTGGAATAGAGAAGCTGGGTGACACCAGGACCATGGGACTTGCCCGTTTTGATGGGCTCCCTGATCCTCTCAACAGAGCTTCAATACCACTCAGAGGCAAGGCTGAGAATCTGCTCTGCAGTCTTTACATAGCCTGCCAGTGGGGCTGGAGGCTAATTTTAAGACTGTCCAGCTGAATTAACAGAGAAAAGCAGGGTCTACTGATTCAATGGAGGTGAGACAAAAGAAGAGGATCTTTTCTACATTTGAGCTCTGACAGTTGTGGTGCAAAGCTGTGCTACATCTTTATGTAAAAATCGAATGCCCTAACAAGGTGTATTAAATGGCTGCAGAGGAACTTATGGCTTACTTTTATCCCTCCATTTCAGTGCTGTAAAGTGCTGAGGAGGTTGCACTTTTATAGCCCAATTCTTGTTAGCCTGGTGCTCTTTTCTTCCTCCCAGGAACACCTCAGGCTTTCATATTCCTGCTTGTTTAGCCCGGTACCAAAGTTTATTAACAGCATTCCTGTTTAGGTTACACACTGATTTCTAGTATTATATGCACATAAGAGGAAAATATTAGAGTCACAAGTACGGCAATGTTCATGAAAAAGCCTGTATTTGCTTCCAGACATCAGCAGTTGTCTCAGTTATTCCTTAAAGAAAATATGGAATATAACACATAAGGCTGTGCTGATTTGTAAGCACTGAATGTGATGACAGCTATTTTTGTAAATGTATGAGCATATGCACAGAGAATATGGGGACAGAAGAGTGGCAAACAAAAAACAGGCAGACTAAAATAGTCATTTTCCTCAACGAGATGTATCTTACTCCTCTGCCTGTCCTGTTCTCCCTGTGTTTACTGTTCTGTTGAACTTTTACCTTCTTCTAAATTGAGTACATTGGCCATCAGATCTCCACCAGCCTGTCACAGAACCTGATTTTAGTTTTAAATCTCCCATGCTCCAGGGTCTGTGTTATTTCTTTTCCCTTTCATCCTTGAATTCTGCTTCCCTTCCGCAACTTTTCATTTTTCTATTTTTGCCAGCACCTAATTATTTTTCTTTTTAAGTAATTTTTAAATTATCTCTTTCTTGCCTCTCTGTTCAGCCTCTGTCAAATGTCTTTTTTCCCCATGCCTGCCTGTCCCTGCCTCCACACACTCCACCACATATGGATGTTTGACATGCCCACTCCTCCTTTCTGCTGTGTCATCCAGTGCTACCTGTGAGCTAACACAGTCAACTGTGGCTTTTGGTCCTGTGTAAGAACCAAAAAAATCATGAGGGAGAACATCCATGTCAAATACTGCTACCTGTAGAAACACAGTATTGTAATAGAGTTCTTTGGTGTATGCATGAAACACATCACACAAAAATCTGAAAACCCAAGGCAAGAGATTTAAGGAACCTGTGCCACCAAAGTGACCCCAAGTAACCAATGCTGTGAAAAACAGCAGCTCCCAGCCCAGCACCTCTCTGCTGGGGACATCCCTGCTTCTCTGCTTCAAACACTGACAGCTCCAGAAGCTTCCAGAGGTTCAGTCACCAGACACACTCTCCACAGGTCCAAATAACTGCCCAGCCCCTTTCCCCACATGTGCCCTCCTTCCAGTTCCAGTGTTTCGTTCTGCAGGTTCACCCCCAAGCCCCAGGCAGCACTGCAGTGGGCAGGGACACTGCCTTCAACACCTCTGCTTCCGAGAACACCGACAAACTCCACAGGGTGACCTCAAAGCTCTCCACAGGGATGATGAGGAAGATGATTGAACTGACAAAGTTTAAGAGTTAAGTGCTGGCAGATGAAATTTAAAGGAGTTAGGAGAAGGATGGGAAAGTAGAGATCTACTCCGGATACAAGAGATGCTTCTGCATAAATATATTTCCTTTTTCTGTTAAAATCTCTTATTCTAACATCAGTCTTACTGCCTGGGTTGCTTTTTCAGCAGAAAGATGCTGCTGCATAGGCAAATGTTCTTCCAACAGCACAAAGAGGTACAGAGATACAGCACTGCTTTTGTACAGAACTGTCTTTTTAATACCACTTTCCAGCTCTAAGTGGCTGAAATCTGTATTTCTGCAGCAGAATAAATAACTTATGTGGCTAAACTTGTGTCAATCAAACCGCCAGTTCCAGCAAGATCCAGTCTGTGTAACAGTGCTTTTTTGTGGGCTGGTAAACAGTGCACTTGAAATTCAACATTTTTAACCTACAGTTTTCTACTTTGACTCTATAACTGAATTTTCAGTGTCCACTGCATTGAACTGAATCCAGATGGCCATTATCAAGATGTCCTCATCTCCCAATCTGAAGGCTGTTAAAATAAAAAGGATTTGCACTGCCTTGCGGAAGAGAAGCAGGGAAATTCTGAAATGTAGACCCAAATTATTTCAGAGTCCTTTAAAAAAAAAAGTCCAGATGCAAATAATTCCCTTTGTATCACTGTTTATTTTAGAAAAAACACAGTTTTCAACTCCTGGTTTAAATTCATCAGTTTAAGCAAATTAATGCAAAATTTATCCCCTGTGTGTAGTTTTGGAAACCATGGCTAGGAGACTGTACATTTAAAAGAGGCAGTCTAGGATCAAAAGATTTTATCTTTACTGTTAACTCATTTTAATCCTCCGGCAAAAAAAGACTTCCTGGCTGTGTAGTGGCCTATGTGAAACAAAATAATGAAATCAGCACAGTCCCAGCTAGCACCATGATATCTGACATTTAAAACCCCACAATGCTTTGGATAAGCTGGCAAATTCTTCCACGGAGAGAAAGGACTTTAATGGCCACAGTGGAGGAATGAAATCTCACCTCAAAGGCCAACCCTCCCCTTTCAGGCACAGATGAGATTAGAAGCCTAACACAGGGGTTCTGCACTACGGCACTTAGAGGTACATCCATTTTGTGAGCATTTTGCAGATCTCCCTTGCTAAGATCTATCATCTGTGTGTCTTTCAGAAACACTATGTTCAGCACTAAAACATCTACATTCCACTTTAAAGAGTTGCAAATTAACATGTTCTAGGCAGGAATCAGGAAGCTCCTTCCTCTCATACTTTGCAATTTTTTCCTAAGAGACTGAAAAAAAAAAAAAAGAAAAGAGTGGAGCAAAGTAGCTTACAATAGTCTTTAAAAACTAGCTGAGTATCTGGAAGGAAGGATCCAAGGAACAAATAACATCATCTAGAATTCTCTGAGGAGCTGAACTAAAATAATTTTCGTTCATTTGTATCTTCTCTCCCAGAATGTTACAAAATGCACTCTGGCTCGACCCGTCAAGTTCCACACACTGTACATCCATCCGTTCCACTGCCTTTTAAAATAATGCCTGACGCTTCCCTTGCTCTGGCACCCAGATCCCAGACATCCCACAGCAGTGCTGTTCCCACTTCTCACATAGCAGGTGAAGGTCCTTCAGCTTGATTTGCAATCTCCTGAGATCCAAGACAAAAGAGGCTCCGGTGAGAGAGAACAGCCAGGATAAGACTGGTTTTCATAGGGTCCTACACTCAAAAAGGTCCTGCTAGAAAGAGCATTGCCCTTTCTGGGCAGGCGCTGACAAAATACCAGCATTGTGCACCCTGACAGGACAAAACCCCTGGAAATACACACCAAATCATGACCTAGCATCGGCTGGAAAAGGAAACTGAGATGCCCCTCTGCCACAAAGACAACAGAAAACTTAACCACTGTGGCATGAAAAAGCCTCCACAGGCTCTCAAAGCTCCCCAGTGCCTCAGTTCCCGAGGGAACAGATTTGGCCATGGTGCTGCCACAGCATGCTGCTGCCACAGTATGCTGCTTCAGCCTGTCACCCCTGCAACTGCAGCAAGGGTCTGTCACAGGGTCCCCAATCTCTTGTGACACCACGATCTCCACTGCAACCACAGCACCAGGCTGTGCAGAATGCTGTCCTGTGTCCTGCAAGGCACCACTGGTGGCTGTGCTGCTGCTGTCCTGTCTCCTGCGGGGCACCACTGCTGGCTGTGCTGCTCTGTCTTCTGCAGGGCACTGCTGGCTGTGCTGCTGCTGCCCTGTCTCCTATGAGCACCACTGCTGGCTGTGCAAAATGCTGCCCTGTCTCCTGTGGGCACCACTGCTGGCTGTGCTGCTGCTGCCCGTGCAAAACGCTGCCCTGTCTTCTGTGGGCACCACTGCTGGCTGTGCTGCTGCTGCCCTGTCTCCTGTGGGCACCACTGCTGGCTGTGCTGTCTCCTGTGGGCACCACTGCTGGCTGTGCTGCTGCTGTCCTGTCTCCTGCAGGGCACCACTGCTGGCTGTGCTGCTGCTGTCCTGTCTCCTGCAGGGCACCACTGCTGGCTGTGCTGCTGCTGTCCTGTCTCCTGNGCACCACTGCTGGCTGTGCTGTCCTGTCTCCTGTGGGCACCACTGCTGGCTGTGCTGCTGCTGTCCTGTCTTCTGTGGGGCACCTCTGCTGGCTGTGCTGCTGCAGCCCCGAGCCAGCAGCAGTCAGTGGAGCCCATGCACATGGTCAGTTATTAAAGGATAACCCAAGCTGTGCTAAAAGGCGGCAGCATCTTCAGCAGATGGTAACACAAGGAGCCACTTGAACTCCTGTACCTTTTCCTCTGTCATCTGACAGTTACATTGCCAGAAGGGAGTGCAATGGACGAGGCACACCATGCTCCATCAACCACGAAATGGGACAGAAGCATCACGGAGAAAAATTGAGGAAAGGATAAAATATCATCTGAATGCAGGGACGGGACCACCATTTTAACAGTGTCTTACTGCTGTCTGCCCAAGCAAACAGAGACTGAGTGAAGGTAATTAAAAGCAGGACTGACAGATTTCCCCAAGGACACACAATGAACCAACACCAGAAGCATTAGAAAAAGACGTACTTAAGAGAGAATAAAACAATTTTTTTCCCTGAACAGTGAAAACACAGCAGTTAAGGACAGCTAAAGTGCATGCACCTTATACAAGTGACACACTGTTTCTGCCAAAACAGTATTTTACCTATCTCTGGGAAGCAATGACTGCAACATAATGGAAATTAAAGAAGGGATGAAAATAAACATCTTTCCTAATGCACAGTGCATCATGAAAGTCAAATCCTGTTAAGCCTTGACTGTTGAAGTAATCCTTACTCATGCAAAAAATCCCAATTAATTCATCAGGGGAAAATGCTGTATTAGCTTGAAAATCTGAAAACCAGCTGAATGCAAATGCCTTCTTCACATGAGGTCAGTGTTATCCAATAGACTGGATCCTTCAGGACAGTCCATTAACTTCATGAAGAACATGTGGAGCTTAAAGACACCAGGACTCTTTAGCAAGAAACTGAAGTACTGGAGCACAGCAGCTGAGCTAAATTCGTGTTTACTGAAATAATGCTGTCTCCTTCCGTCCCTGCTTGGATTAAACAAAAAACAAACCCAAGACATAAATTATAAAATTCCCTCAAAAGGAATTTTTCAAGGACAAGTGGTTTCTCGTATATAGGTCACCATTTGACTCCTTCAGAGGAAAAAACCATGCGGGCAGCAGCGGCTGTGTCTCAACGTATGGAATGCATTTCACTTTGTGCTGGAAATGTTTGCACAGTGTCCCCAAAAAAAAACCAAGAAAAAAAAAAAAAAAGAATGTGGGAAACAAGAAAACATGCTGCAATGAGCCATGTGAGGCTGTGCACAATCAAATTACAGGAGGTAGCATTTTCCAGCGGTTCGAATCACAAGATATTGCTTCTATTCTGGGATGTACCTGGCTTACAGTTTGACCTTGGGTAATAAACGACATGCACTCTCTCTGGGCATCCCTTTCCTCATTTGTAAAAAGATGCAGGGTTTGGTCTGGCAATGTACTAATTAAAATCATTCTGTACTAGGCTGGGAATATTTATCAAAGGACACAAATCTTGCTCAAGCTTGAGTACATATACACAAGAAATCATAATTTTCCTCACAAAGGAGTAAAATATTTCAGTTGGAAATTTTTTAAATCTTTGTTAAAATTAAAAAATTGAATTTGATTTTGTTAATAACTAACAGTGTACTTTATTTCTTGCACTACACATTTAAGATTATGATGTATTTGACAGAAGAAATAATACCATAGAAAGACGTTAGCTTATCAATGAAAACATCAGCAAGGGGTCACAGGATATGTTTTACTGGCAAAATAGCAATTAACCCACCTGCTAAATAGATTCCACAGTAAGTGCACACCTGTGCTTGTCTGTGGGGATGTTTAACTCTTTACAGGTGCGCTTAGCATGATTTTTCACCAAGCAAGCAAACAGAGGAGAGCTCTCCCCCTCCTCTCGCTGCCTGTGAGAGGTGACTGCTCCCACTCTCCCAACTGTTCAGCAGCTGCTCTTAGGGATGTAAGGCAAATGGAAAAGGGCTTTAAATAAAGCAGCAGAGTGCAGGGAGCCACCTCCTCCTGCTGGTATGTCATGACACCACCATGAGCACTGACATGGGGACTGGACACACTCCCCCAGTGCAAGCTGAGCTAACAGGGATGGCTTATTTCTCCATGAGAAACCATCCCTTCAGGCAGGCACTGCTACACACAGGATTGTGAGGTGTCTACAAAACTTTCCTATCATGGGAAATGCCATCAGAATGAAAAGTTTGGTTACGTTATGGTTACAAATAACATAACCATGTTTATGGGTATGATTGTCAGACAACCCTATGCAGGGAAACAGCAGGCTTGGTATGCTACTTTAAATGCTTAGTGTGGTAAGAATTCTAGTTCAAGGCAATCCCAGTATTTAACCGATCTAACATTCTTCCTGGCCTCTCTGGATACCCTCGAGCCTCCTGAGATCTCCATTAACTGAATTTCCTCAGACTCAAATTGCAGTGACTGGTATTGGATGGGGCAGAGCCACTTGTTTTTACATCATTTATTTACTTATAAATAAATGTTGCTTCCTCTCCTGGGAGGGAAGAAAGCCAGAAGCATGTGAACTTGCAAATCAGTGATTAACAGAAGAAACATAGATTGGACCTGACAAGAGGACAGGGAAAAAAACCTACCAACTGCCTGCTCAGATACCACACTGACCACTTAGTTACAATCACCACAGCAAACACAATCAGTCGCAATAATTATTATGCCATAATCAGTGGAAGCTCTGAATTGTCAGCTGAATTGTACTGACAATGTCCTGGGGTAAAGTCCTGACTACTGAAAACAATACTATGCTGAACCATAGCCACATCTCACGCTTCCAGCAAAAAAGCCCCTGCTCTCATTCATGAAAAGCATCAAAATACACGGACAGATTCCCGAAAGTCTCTATGCTGGGGTTAGCAAGACCAAACCCCTCTGAAAATCTGGTTCCTCGCTTACAAATTACAGCCCAGCACCGTTTAGTACTAGAGGGCTCCTCACTCTGTCTTATCCAACGCTATTTCTTTTCTTACCCACTTCATTTTACGGAAATACTCTTGAAAAGCCCGGGGTGGCTTCTGCCAAGTAATTCACCACCGGGCAACCAACAGCTGCCGCTCTCGGCGTGCCCCGGGATGGCGCGCTCCGCTCCACAGCCGGGACCCCATCCCGCTCCCTCCGGCCAAAGCCGCATCTTTTCATTCCGGGGAGGAGCAGCTACCAGGGAAAGCCCTCGCTCTCGGGGGCTCTTCCTGCAGTCGGCCCCCCAAAGTGCGAGCCGCGGCACCGCTGCATCCCCCTCTAGCACCGCGGGCGCCGTCCTGGCCCGGCAGCAGCGCGGAAAGCCGCCCCGGGAGACCGCCCCAGCTCCCCGGGGACCCGCCGGCGGCCGGGCCGGTGCCCCAGCACTGCCCCACCGCCCCGGGCCGCCCTTACCTCCATGCCCAGCCGCTGCTTCAGCACCAGCGCGGCGCACAGGTACCCGGCGCGGCCCACGAACAGCTCGTCGGAGCCGCACTCGAGGAAGGAGAGCGGGGCGCAGACGTCGCTCAGCTCCCTGAACTTGCCCAGCGGCCGGGCGAAGTCGGGCAGCCCCAGGGCTCGGTAGACCAGCGCGGCCACCGCGTACACGCCGGCGCCGCCCAGCAGGAAGGCGGCGCGGGTGTCGGCATCGGCCTCGCCGCAGCCCTCCTGGTAGCGCAGGCAGGCGTCCACGACGCGGCGGGCGGCCCGCAAGTACGAGTCCCGCGACGGCGCGAACAGCGGGCACTGCGCGACGTGGTACAGCATGTAGGCCACGCCGGCCACGCCGCCGTACAGCCCGCCCGGGCAGCCGCGGGGGCCGCCCAGGGGCGGCAGCTCCCGCAGGATGCGCTCGATGGTGGCGGTCACCAGCGGCACGGCCGCGTCCCTGTCCGGCGCCGCCGCGGGGCTGCCCGGGTAGTCATCGAAGCGGTTGGCGAAGCNAGCCCCGGCGGAGCCGGTCCGGGTCCGACACAGCGCGCTCAATGCCCGCCTAGCGCCCCTCGCCCGCCGCTGCACCTGCGCTCGACGAGCGCTTCTCGGCGGCCGCCCGGGCTGGCTGTGGCTGACCCGGATCCCCGCGCCGCCGGGCTGAGCCGCGCCAGGGGCCGACCCGCTCTGGTGTCCGGTTCGTCCTGCCGTAGAGCTTTTCCTTCACACAGGGAAGCCGGTGCATCGCCTTTGCCCGACCCGTCTGTGCATCCCCGAGGAATGCAAAGAGGATGGATGCACAGACGGGTCGCCTTTGCCCGACCCGTCTGTGCATCCATCCGCCCCAACCCCGCTGCTATCAGGGATGCTGCCATTTGGCTCAGGGATGAATGCTGGGTGTGCTGGAGAGATCCAGGAGCTGGAAGGGTGGCCGGAGAGCTGCTGAGTTATTCCTGGCTGTGGAACGGCCCCTCGGGGGCTACCGCAGCCAAAGCTGAAGGATGGAGCCAAATCCAAACGAGGGCAGCCCGAGGCCAATTTACGTGGGAAGCTCAGCAAGTCCACAGCAGACCAGCGGTGGCACAAGGCCATCTTTGGCCCCTTTCCTTCATGCATGAGCCAAGCAGAGCTTATGAGGAACAGAAAATTTAGGTCACTGAATAGGTTCCAGGCAAAAGAAAGAGAAGAAAAAAGAGAAGGAAAATCTTGAAGTAGAGATTAAGAGCAACTCTTTCACGATACAAACACACGGTTATCACTCCTTCTTCCCCTGATGGTGTGAACTTTTGCACCATAAGTGCATTTCCCATCAACGATCTGTGGCTTTTGGGCATCTGGTAATCACTGGTGCTTTCTCTTGACATGCAGACTCAGTAATTAAGGCCCTTCCCAAAGAGAGGTGGGAGGAGCAGCTTGCTCGAGGTTCCAGGCAGTAACCAGCAGCTGGCACGGCAGTAGCAAGAACCAGAACAGTGTCCTTTGGATGCTGAAAGACCTTTCTGGAGTTGTGGCTGGCTTCTCTCAGCTTCGTGCTGATTGCTTGTTTCAGCCAAGCACCTTCAACCCTCGCTTGCACTTTCACACCCTCTTTTTGATTCAACTCATCTGTCCTTTCTCCTTCCTTTTTATGGGGTTTATGAGATACTGCTCAGAGATACTTGCTTTCACCCTCTGATTTTGGTTTCTTCCTTCTCTTCAGTGCCGTTTTGCCATGTTTGGATTCCAGATACCAACCCACTAGTCTGTGTTTGTACTGTGTTCCTTAAAGCCCCATTTTCTGGCTTATTCAAAATTGTACCATATGTGGTTTCTACCACACAGACCTTGGCAGTCTAGAGCATTGAAAATGACAAAGTGCCCTGCAAATGGCTAGGATGTCTCACTCATATGTTATTTTCTGTCGGAAACTGGCTTCTGTTGGCCCATTGATAAGGTTGAGGGTGTAGCTAAAGATTTTCCAGCATAATTTCTGTTAGTTCTAGAAAAGCATATTCCCTAAATACTTTTTCAAGTTAAAATTTGGGAGTTTTATATTTCATTCTGACATAATTTATTTTACATTTTGGGGATGCTTGCTTTGATGCCTCTTCAATCTTATTTTCAAATTAAAAAGGCTCTCTCATCTTGAGAAGCTCAGCAAGAGGAACTGGATCTCTGCCAGTTTCAGCAGCAAAGGATTTAAGAAAAATACAGACTTTATAAGAAAATCAGTTGGTTTAGCAATATTTTTCTACTTGAGAGTCAAAAGGGAGTCAGCAATGACATGCCAAGAAGGAACACCTTCTGTCCTCTGGGGAGACTTCTGTTGAAATAAAGAGACCTTAGCAAATGCCACCCAGCAATCGAGCAAGAAATGAGGATGACAGTTTCTGCTGTACTTCTTTTGTATGAGTCTTAAACCACCAAAGCCAAAGGGAGAGGTGCATTGAAAAAACACATGCTTCTTATAGCTGCAACCCCCCCAAAACCTTAAACTGGTCATGTACAAAAGTTTTGTGTTTTCAGATTGTGCTCAGTACCTTTTTCTCTCAAACAAGCACAGGTGCAGTCCTAATACAACTGGAGAAGTAGGTTCTCAGGTGTAGTTCATGTGTTTCTCATCAGAACATTTGAGATTTGCCCTCCTCTTCAATCCCAGAGTAAATGCTGGCCTTCAGTGTGGGTCTTCAGCTTGAGAAAAAAAGTTAATTCCCCCCTCTCACTCCTCTGCACTGCTGCAGTTCCTTGGCTGTGCTCTTTGGGCATGCTGTTCCTCTTCTTTGGCCCTATAAATCTGATGCCACAAGCCAAGGAGCAGGAAAAATGAAAGGATTATACAAGGAAGGGATATGATCCTGGTGTGGTAATTGAAGGAGGGAGCTGAAGCCTCGAAACTGTTTGTTCTGCTTTAGCAAATCCAGCATTCTAGAACACATATTCTGGAGAGTTGCTTGTTGCATGTATTGGTAAAATGTCTAATCATAGAATAAGTAGGCTTGGGAGGATCTAGTCCCACCCCTGCTCAGAGTGGGGCCTGTTGGTGTGCTTGTTCATGTGTGCTTGTTCACTTCTTGTTTATTTACAGATCCCTTCAGGGCAGCCAGGCACCTGCTCCCTCCAAGAGAACACAATAATCTGTCTTCAGTTGTTGTGTAGGGACTGGAGGCATCTCCTAACAAATGTCTAATGGATTGGTCTGTCATTTGTCTTTTATACTTTTTACTGATGTAAGAGTTTTGTCTGCCTTCAGGATTTTGGGATATCTATGCAGCTGCAGTTTTGTTCTCACCCAGAACTCTACATCTCTCCTGAGCTGAAGGTGAGCACTGGGCTCTCTACACAGGCTGAGCTTCAGCAACAGAATTGTATTAAATGGTGTGAACACATCAGCAGGGTTGTGCTAGAGGGTTTTCAAGGTTGGTTTGACCAAACCTGCTATTAAATCGAAAATTAGTTCCCACCCTACCGATCACAATCAGCCCTCAGTACCCTTTACTGCCCAGTGCTGCTCTTCCCTCCGTGGAGAGTTTTGCCTCTGCAGGTCAGCTTTGCAGTTAGCTCCTTTCCTGCCTGGATGGGCTTTGTCTGGGGATCTGTACTCCTGTCCAAGGGGCTCTGTGTTTACAGGGTCACCTCCATCCCAGCCCTGCAGTCAGTTCACCTTTGATGGGCAGCTGGCCCTGGGGCATTTGGCAGAAAGGAATGAATTAGGCTGAGCTGTTTCATGTCCACATGAGAAAAGAAGTATTTATATTTCCAGTATTCTCTGTTGAGGGTTCTTTGGGGGGAGTGGAATTATCACTGCACTGCAGACACCATGCTTGTAGCCAAAATTTGGAGATGTGTGACCAGTAGTCATGCAGTGGAGGCAGCCCCAAGGGTTTCATAGCATTGTCATTTGGTAGCCACATTGCACCAGCAGTCTCTGGTTGCTGAATATATTCTGATTTCTTACTGTAAGTGCTTTTTTTACTCCTCAGGTTGAGCTACCCTGTTCTGTATGGGCTCCACTTACAAAGCTACACAAAAGGTTTTGTGGTTTTTGTTCTGTGACGATCAATTGACAGTGATCTGAAGACCTGTTTTGAAAATGAAATGTTCTTGGCACTGCACAACAGAATCTTTTTTCCTATGTCAACCTTTCCTCCTGTTACTTGTGTACAGTTGATAATACAAACACAGTTTCTGCATGACCTAAGTTCTGGTGCATGTGTTGCCATTTAATCACAATGAAAAATACACATCAGAAGAAGACAGAGCTGCACTGAATTACCTTTTGCTCCAAGAGCACACTGAATTTTTGTCCACTACTCAGATTCATAAAGCTTAGTAATTTAACAGGAGTTTAATTTCTTCAAGGCTCTGTCTTAATTACCAAATATGGTAGAAATAGGCCAAGAGATGAGAAATTATGGGATAGTGGGAAATGCTGAATAGGTACTTGTACAGTCCTTAAGAGACAAGACTAGAAGTTTTGAGGGATTTTTGTTGTTTTGTGGCAACTTATAGATTTTTGTAACCAGATACTGAAAGCATGGTGAATGTAATCATTGCTTACAGAACTGATTTTTATTACAAAATGTCACATTCTCCATTTGGAGAGGTAGGCTGATTTTGGTAAGGGTTTCAGCTTAGGTAGAAAGATAACAGCTGTCATGGAGTCTCTGAAGAGAATATTACATTTTTCAGTGTCTTTATGTAGAACTACCTGTGATGAGTGAATCACTCCTCAGCTGTTCACAAATGCCAGGACTTTCTGCAGAGTAGGAAGTTTGAAATTCAGAGTTTTGCCTTAACTGGTAAAACTCCAACTTCAAAATAGCATTTCCTTGACTCTATCTTGAGCTTTTTCCCATGGGCTTTGTAATCCCCAGTGCTCCTTCCCTTGGCTTGAACCTGCTCACATTAACAGGATGGTGGAACTCTTTTCTCAGACATGTCTGTCACAATCCACAGTTTCTTTGTCCAGCAAGTGATTTCATTTTTTTTTAAACGTTCAAGGTGATTTCTAATGAACACAAGTACTCCCGTGTGCTTGGAGAGCAGTCGTTCATCTGCAGTTCTCTGCATGGTTCTGACATTGTCTGATAAAATAAGGAAGTAAAGAATCCCACTGGGCACTCTACTGTTGATATTTAAACCAAATACTTCTTTTTGTCTCACTAATTAGTCTGTCAGTACAACATATACTGTAAATTCTAAATCTCCTTACGTGCCTCTTTTCTACAATAGATGTCAGTGTGATATCCAAGATTTTAATGGTAACATTTCTGTCACAGCCAGAATTTGGAAGCATTTCAAAGTACAGGAACAAAAATCAATATCTGAAATCAGCTAGTACATTTTGCTATTGCCTTTGTGCTAGCTGATCTCAATAATTGCTGTGATGGAAATAATAGACTTTTATGAACAAACCATGCTTCTGCTTGCCAGGGCAGGGACCTCAGCAGGAGGCCCACAGCAGGTAATGAAGGGAGCTGGGGACAGTGACTGGGCCCTGGGCACAGCCACAGGCTCTGAGGAGTGATGCAAATTGCTGGGATTTCAGACTGTAACACTGGGTGTGATAAGAAAATGTCCCGGAGTCTTACATACAGCTAATGGTGATAATGATACAATGGGTTTATGTCCTTGAGGAAAGCTAGCACCTGCAGAAACAAGTTATCCTTTAACGATATGCTAAGGAAGTTAGACACATGATAATGGAGATGGAAGGTTTCCAACTTCTGAATCATCAAAACTAGTGCAGTGTTTGACCTTCTTTAAAATTTCCATCTTGGCCATGCTTTGAGCAAGTCTAGGTCTCTTAGTTTGACATATTTGATAGTGCCAGGCAATATGCCGTGTGTTACAAGACGTGTACATACACACAGTCACACACAAACACAACATTGGCCATAAGCAAAACCTCTCCTGGGTGTTTTGGTGTTTGCTTGGTTGTTTGTTTTGGGTTTTTTTTTGTCAAACTAACAAAACTGTAAGACAAGGCTGGGTTTACAAAAATGAAAACTTTAATATGAGATTTTCCTGAGAGCCTTCTATTCCAACTGTTTTCAGTTTTCCCTAAGGAGTGAGCAGCCTGGATTAGGGAACACAGAATCATGCAAATTCACTCAGGTCCAGTTTTGTGTACCTGAGAGCAGCCTGGCCCAGATGCTTTTAGAAATCTGCAGAATATTGACTGCTCTCCATGGGATGCTGATGCATTATCACTTAAAGCTGCAAACCTAGGAAAGCAGAATATAACCTGACTTTGGATGTATAGTTATTGTCCACTCAAAGAATGAAACACTTGCTTAACTAACATTGAAAATTAATGAGGTTGATATTCAAGGTCCTGCAGTCTCCTTAGGAATTTTTTTTTTTTGATTGACACATTATAAAGCACAATTCTCTCTACAGGATGTCAGAATGGCTGAGGTTGGAGGTGGTCCAGCCTCAGTCTGGTCCAACTCCCCTCCCCTGCTCAAGCAGGTCATCTAGGGCCAGTTGCCCAGGATTGTGTCCAGGTGGCTTTGGAATATCTGAGCACAGAGACTCTACAACATCCCTGGACAAGCTGTGCCGGTGCTCAGACACCCTCACAGTAAAGAAGTGTTTCCTGATGTTCAGTCAGAACTTTGTGTGTTTCAGTTTGTGCCTTTGCCTCTTGTGCTGTCACTGGGCACTGCTTAGAAGACCTTGGCTCTGTCCTGTTGGCATTTTCCCTCCAGGTGTTTCTCTGCATTGACAAGGTCCCTCCCTGAGTCTTCTCTTCTCCAGGCCAAGCAGTGCCAGCTCTCTCAGCCTTTTCTCGTGGGAGAGGTGTTTCAGTCCCTTTAAAATTGTAGTGACCCTTTGCTGGACTCTCTCCAGTAGCTTCATATCTGTCCTGTTCTGGGGAGCCCAGAACTGGACACGGTGCTCAAGTACAGTTCTTGTTCTACTTAATTTTGCCAATCCATAGAAGTTTCCTTGGTTTTTATGTAAATGTTGCAGCTGAAGTGCAAATAGGTCTCAGAAGAGAAAATAATTAAGGAGGCCAGAGTTTATTCTTAGTAATCCTGAGACAATGCGTGGAATGCTTCTTTTTAAATACAGTGATAATATTTTCTTGGGTAAGTGCCAAGAACATTTCAAAATCAATTTCTGTTCACATTCATTTACAGCTCTTGCACTTATTACACCGTCTGTCTTCGTTTCAGTGCTATCTACTGCTCTGATGGGATGCACAGAGGTCTGCTAGACTGTGCTAAAGATCCATCTGTAGCTGTTTAGACTATTTTGCTTGTTAAGCATCCAAGGGGGAGGTAACAGAAATATTAAATGTATTGTACTCTGATCTGGGGTTCTTTAGTAAGAACAAGTTTTATGGGTATTTTGAAGTTATAAATTAAAATAATATGAAGTATTATTATTGGACTTTGAACAAAAATATTTTGCTTTATTTTTGTGCCCTCAAGTGTGTAAGCTATGATCAAGGAAGTATTTACATCTAGGATTTATCTTGCATATGTGAATAGTCCTTCACTGCTCTCAGTACTGTTCACAAGATCATGGTCTAAGTTTGTTTCAGAACTCTGTTAAGCATTTTTGTTTTCCTAGTATCTGGTTTTCAAATAGCTTTCTTAAAAAAAATAGAGGCAGAGGATATATAAAAATAATTCACAGCTTCATGAATTATGCAGGGCAACATTCTAGTTGATAAGGCAAAATGTTCAGGTACTAAGATATAAATTTGGATGGGATATTACAAAATTAGGCTGTGATTCAGTAAACCATATGGATCAGAATTATTGCTCACGGACTTGATTTTAAAAGCTCATGCTTGAGTGGATCAGACCTGTACTGCTCTGGCACAAGATTCCCCCCTCCAGCTTTCTGTAAGTCGAGATTTCTCTGAAGTAAGCAGAATAAAGGCTGTGTAAAGGGCATTTTAAGCCAGTTAAGGCTTCACAAAGTGATACTGAGTGGCTGAAAAAAGGCACTGTCTTTCCTATAGAAACATAATTATTAGAACTTCCCTATGTAAGGCAGATGATACAAACTCTTTAATGATGAAAAAGGCAACATAGATAAAGGGAATTATATGTATGTAATATTTATACACAAACTTATATTTTATATATATTATGTGTATGTATAAGCTCAAATATGAAAATAAGACTTCTTGTGGTGAGTCTGAAAATCATTTTAAAATGGAGCCCTTCCTTTATTACCTTTATTATTGCACCTCATTAAAAACAAATGAATCCTCTTATCCCCACTTATTTAGTACTTGGTTTACTTGCAGGTTTCCCCACTGCTGTTTGTAAAGCCTTTTTCGTGCCACAATGTTTTTATCATTTGTGTAAAGAAGCAGCTCAACAGTATTTTTTAGAGTCACAACTAGTGATTTAGAAGAGTTTGCCTGCATTTACTGCCTTCTCTGCTGCTCTGTTCCCCTGCGTCGGAGCCAAATTATGAAGCAAAGCCATCAGCTCTCCGAGTCAGGCACTAGCACACAGTTCGATGAGAAGCCTCTCCTTTGAAAGGGCTGCTGGGCTTGCCCATCAATAGTCACTGCACTAAAAGCTGTGCTTGGAAGTGCAGCTGCTGGTGCTGGCGGGGCTGGGCTGGCCCCTGTCTGGCTGCCCCACATTTGGATGTTTGTCACTCCCTGCACGGTGACTTTCACAGATGTTGGTGCTTGTTACCGACAATTAAACCTCTGCACGCTGGCCAGCGTACAAACTGTTCCCTCTCTTTACTGGCACGTCGCCTTCCAGCCCCCAAGGGCCAGCTGGGGTGCTCCATCACATGCTCCCATATCCACCTTTCCATTTAGGCGCTGTTGTGCTCGGGTGATGGAGTTGGCTTTCAAATATTTCCTCTGATTAGAACAACCCTATCTCAGCAGGCGGTCAGTTGATGTGTTCAGTGACTCCCATTTGCGTTAAGGTCCTGAACTCCTGTTTACATCAAGGTCCTGTTCTTGCATAATGTTTCCTGGAGCTGTGTCTGGATCAGACTTGGCTGTCACTCCAGCTGCTTTTCACTGCTTGGGTAGTTAAAAAAGATGGAAAACTAGTATATCTGACCTCATTATGCACAGGAATTTTCCACTGGCATTCTCCCTACCATTGCCATAGAGAAAGGGTGAGAGAGGACATTCTCCAAGCAGTTTATGGCCCAGTGATGACCTCTTCCTAAAATAGCACCTAAGAGGTAACTTCTGGAACAAGGTAATGAACCTCCTACTCTTCCAGCCCCATATCCCTGGCACACATCCTGGAGAGCACAGATACTGCTTGGTGGCAGGCTAGAAGTGGTCTGGGAAAGGAGCTCTGTGGGACTCGAGCAACATATTGCTGCTGACATTGTATGTCCTTGTATCCCTGTTCTTCACCCTGTGGCCCCCAGACGTGACTGCTAAACATGTGGAGTTGGGACAGAGGATTACATGTGTTTGTAGCATTATTAGTTAATTCATTGTAGATCCCCCTTAATCCTAGGCTGAAAATGAAGGTTTTTGAAAAGCCATCTCTGTCTCCAGCATGCTGCAGAGAGAAGACATGGTCTGTAAAAGGTGACTTGCCAGGTGCAATGTTTTTCCATCACCAGAACCTCTCCCTGCCTTGCTTTGTTAAAAGTTTACCCTCTCTGGTGCTTGCCTTGCAGGCCCAGAAAGCTCAGATTTTTCTTCTCCCAAAGAGTTCCAAGCAGAGGATGAGCAGGCACTGATCACAGGGAAGGGGTGGTGCAGGAGTGAGGAAATTGTGCTGTGTAGTGCCACTGCCTCAATGAGTTTATTTTCTCCTCCCTTGTCCTGCAGGCTGGAAGAATAAGGGATGGCAGCTGGAGCAGCTGGCAGTTTCTGGGGGAAGGTTGCATCTTGGAAGAAAGAAGACATGGTAAAGCCTGTCAGACAAAGGAGATGTAGCCAGGGGCAGGGGCAGTGTGACATGAGCCAAGTGTATCCATGTCACACTCAGCATGTAACACGTGGCAGGTCTTTCACATCAGAGGCACAAGGATCATGTGTGGTGTTGGAACCTGTCCCTTAGGGCAGCATAAGCAGGATTAAAGACTTAAAAGTGAGCACTGTTTAGTTTAAATAAATTCAAAAAATGATTCCTTCTTCCAGCACTTTCTTCTCTGTGTAAGTTAGGGTTTTATGATGTTAGGAATTAGTAAGAGTAATATCACTTCCAGCATGTGACATAACTGAAATAAGAATTCATAAATGCATTTGGAACAAACAACTCCGTGTTACTGAAAATAAGATCAGTTATGTGATTAAAATGAACGCAATCAAATTTGAAGCTCGAGGCACTGCAGCTAAACAAACATATCTCTAATCAGCAAATCATGTCCTTCCAAGGAACATTATAATTTCAAAAAGGAGAAACTACATTAAAAGTGCCTTCTTCAGTGAAGAAATGATTATGCAGCAATATTTCCATAGTCATAGATAGCGTCTTCCGAAGGGAATTCGCGGGGATTTTCCCGCTGCAGCGGCACACGTCGCGCTCAGGCTCCGGTACAAGGGGGACCCCCGGCGGTCAAGCCCCGCAATAGCGCCCGCCGTGCGCTTCCTCAAGTGCACCTGGAAAATCCCCGTGTCCTGGGAAAAGCCCGACTGCTCCCTCAGGAATCGGCCGTTGGAGTACTTCTGATATTGGCCTCAGGGGCTTAAAGAACTGGGGAAGGGAAAAGGAAGGGACAGAGGCAAGGGAACAGGGAAAGAAAAAAGCAACAAGGAGGAAAAAAAGATGATTCGTGGATGTTACATTTTATGCTTCTCTTTGACATTTGCATACACAAGCTGTTTCTTATAATTTTTACAAGTTCACAGAATCAAAGAATTGTTAGGGTTAGAAAGGACCTCTGGTAATCACACAGTCCAACCCTCCTGTCTAAAGCGAGGTCAGCTGGAGCAGGTGACACAGGAACACATTCAGGTGGGTTTTGAATGTCCCCAGAGAGGGAGAGTCCATGACCATCCAAAGCAGCCTGTTTCAGTGCCCTGCCAGCTTCGACATAAAGTTCTTCCTCATGTTGAGGTAGAATTCCTTGTGTTTTGTTTTATGGCCATTGCTCTTTGTTCTGTCACTGGGCACCACTGCTATGAGTCTGACACATCCTCTTGGCACCTGCTTTGGAGATATTTATATTCATTGATGAGATCCCCTCTCAGTCTTCTCTCCAGTCTAACCAGTCCCAGCTCCCGCAGTCTCTCCTCATAAGAGATGCTCCAGACCCCTCCTCATCTTTGTGGCCTCTGCTGGACCACCTCCCATAGCTCCAGGTCTCTCCTGTACTGAGGAGCCCAGACCTGGACACAGCACTCCAGATGTGGCCCCTCTAGGGCAGAAAAGAGGGAAAGGATCCCCTCCCTGACCCGCTGGCCCCACTCTTCCCAGTGCACCCCATGATCCCATTGGCTCTCCTGGCCACAAGGACACACTGGCAGCTCAGGGTCAATTGGTCACCCTCCCAAGACTCCCAGGTTCTTCTCTGCACAGCTGCTCTCCAGCAGATCAGCCCCAACCTGTGCTGGTACTTGGGCTTATTCCTCCCCGGCTGCAGGACCCTCCTCTTGCCCTTGTTAAGCCTCATTAGGTTTCTCTCTGCTGCACTCTCCAGCCTATCAAGGTCCCACAAAATGGCAGCACAGCCTTCAGGTGTATGAGGCACTCCCTCCAGTTTTGTATCATCAGCAAACTTGCTTAGGGTGCATTCAATCCCTTTGTCCAGGGTTGTCTGTTATTCTTTCCTTTGAGGTATCTTAATTAAAATGCCAATGATGCTATATGGTAGCGTCACTCTCCTAGAAATAAAAATGCATATTGTATTTTGTTTACAGGCTGACATGTCGAATGCTCTCAGTTATACACATAAACTCTGGATGTCTTGAAATTTGCTGTGTTTAATGGGGATAGGAATGAAAACGTGTTTCATTTTATTCTACAGCTTACCTGTTTAACAATGCACAGGGAACTGGTATGCCTGCTTTTGGGACTGACATCCATCGAAATGGCCATGAGGCCATACTCAGGTCCCTTGACACATGAGACTATAAAAGTGTAAAACTTTAATAAATATGAAAATTAAAAACTAATAATTCTTGATTACTATGCCAGTTTAGTCCTAAAAGTATTTATTTGGAAATGGCATTTTTACTGTTTCCTCCTCCTTCTCTCCCTGCTCCTCCTCCTCATTGTCCCTACAGTTTTTTCCTCCCTCCTCCCTCTCCCTCGCAGCATTTTCCCTCTTGTCACACCAGGCTCCCCTGCAGCTCCATTTCTGCCAGGCCTGGACACCTGGGCTCAAGACACAACTCTCTCTGTGCCAAAAGTGACCTCTCAGTGGCCTGGGAGACACAGGCAACACTCCCATTTCAGAAGGGGAGTGCAGGGAGAAAAGCAGGAGGTCTGTGTGCACAAGGCCATCTCCCAGCACCCGTCAAACTGTGTCCAGAGGTGGCGGAGCCTCCAGCTGTGGGTCAAGATCTGATGGTCAGAAATAGGTGATGTGATGGCCTCCGCAGGCCTTTGGGGGTTCACTTTATGGAACAACCCTCCTAAAAAGAACAGCTTTAGGAAAAGATCCTGTGATGGAACTGCTGATTTCAGCAGTACCTTTTGAAGCAAGTTCAGAGGTGTTTCAGGGCATGAGAAAGGATGCAGGGAGGAGGAGATGGCAAGAACACCAGGAAGAGAGAAGACATGGAGGTGCCAAGAGTCCAAGCACAAGCGTAACCACTGCAAACATCTACTGGAGCACAAACTTCATCTCTTTGTTACAGAAGGGAGATTGAGCCAAGGGGCACCATCCCCCAAGAGAGTCTTGCCCAGACACACACAGACACAGGATTGCTCACAACAGATCAACAATTTTACCAACAGGTGGACTAGGGGTAAATCTCTTCTGTGCTTCCTGGCAGGGGGAGCATCACAACTGGGACCATTTGCAGAGGCAGTGCAGGAAGCAGGGATTTGGACTCTCTTTGCCTTCTCAGGTGGGAGAGGAGGAAGCACGGCACATTCTGTGGCTGCTGCTCCCCATGACTGCAGCGGTGTCAGCAGATCCTGCCCAGTGCCCAGTTCTGGTGGAAGAAGTGCACAGTGGGTGGCCTCAGGGACACAAGCAGCAGACAGTCAATGATGCTGTCCTTCCAGACGCTGCCAGCTCCCATGGCTGGATGCAGCCATCAGAACATTGTGGGAAGGACAAGGCAAAAGCTGTGAAGGTTCCTACCTTACCCAAGGGCTTGTCCTCCCAGTCCTCCTCCTCTTCCATCTGCTCCTGGGCACTGCAGGTGGTTCTCCCCTGGCTGCCGCTGTCAGAACCAGCTCTCCTCTGACTGGGCAGCCAGTAGATCCCAAGGAGCATGAGGAGCATTTCAACACAGTCCCAGAACCACCACTGCTGGCAAGCTGAGAGGAGCACGCTTTCCTGGGTGGGTCTGGTCTGCGCCTGCATCTTCTGCTCCATCTCCTGCAGCTTGGCCATCTCCTGGCTGCACTGCTCCTCATGCTTCCTCAGGAGCTCTTCTGTGACCTTCACCACTGGGAGATCCAAGCTCAGTGCGTATTGGAAGATGCCCACCACCGTCAGGATTCTGGTGATGCTTCCAGCCATGGCCTGGAGGAGGAGGAGAGTGAGAAGGGGCTCAACAGGGCTGGGTGATGGAGAGATGGTGGCTGGGGCAGTGGGGGCAGGAGATGCAGGACCCAGGGATGGGTGGGAGAGGGGGTGCAGGAGCCTGGAGACAGCCAGGAGAAGGTTGGGGAACTCCTTGGGGATGGGGGCACATCCCCACAGGCACTGGCTGCAGCTGGCAGCCCTGAGCACCTCTGTGCCTGGCTCTGAGGGAGGCACCTACCCTTCCCAAAACCGTCTCCACAGCCCCTGCACCCTCTCCTCAGCCTTAGAAGCTCCCGCTGGGTGCTTCTTGTCTGTCCCTCAGCCCAGGCTTCTGTCTCCTGTCCCACTCACCGCTGCCTTGAGCCACCCTGCAGCGGTGACTGCCACATGGGGCATCTGGGGACATGTTCCCCCTCATGTCAAAGACACCAGAGCCCTACAGCGACACTCTGCCCAGCCAGCTGGGGCTTTGGATGGAACTCACATGGAGGCAGAGAGTTTATGACATTTGGGAGAAGGGTCAGCCTCTCAGGAGGACTGCACAGCTGTCATGGAGTTGTGCAGGGAGAAAATCAGAAGAGCCAAAGCCCAGCTAAAACTTAATCTGGTTATATATTAACTGCCATATAAAAGAATAAAGATGTTTCTGTAAGTTCATTAGCAACAAAAAGGAGGGCTCAGAAGAATCTCCATCCTTTATTGGATAGGGGTGAAATATAGTGAGATAGAATGAGGAAGAGACTGAGGTATTTAATGCCTTCTTTGCCTCAGTCTTCAGAGTAAGGCCAGTTGTCCTTTGTGTACCCAGGCCCCTGAGCTGGAAAACAGATGAGGAGCAGGCTGGAAACAACACCTGGGCAGAGGCATCCAAGCGGGATGCAGGCACTGTTAAACTCAGCCCGTGCTAGAGGATCCCTGCCCTGCTGTTCACACAGCCTAATCAAGAGTTATTCCCAGCTGCCCAGTCACTTGAGCAATTTACAATCTTTCTCACCAGCCAAGTGTTCTCCTGGTTATGCTGTTCCTCATGCTGCCTCAGGACTTCTTGTGTGACCTTCACTGCCTGGGCATCTGCCCTCAGCGTGTACTGGAGGATGGCAAGCACCAGCAGGATTTTGGTGATCCTTCCTGCCATGGCCTGGAGGAGGAGCAGGGAGAGCAAGGGCTCAGTGGGGTTGGGTAGCAGGGAGATGGTGGCTGGGGGAATGGGGGCAGGAAATGCAGGGCCCAGGGACAGGGGCACATCCCACAGTGTTGAGAGCACTCGCCCCGATGGTGGCACCTGCCCTGCCTGAGCTGTTCTCTGCCACCTGCCCTGCCTGAGGTGTTCTCCAGCACCTGCCCTGCCCAGGGTGTTCTCTGGCACCTGCCCTGCCCGGGGTCTTCTCCACAGCCCTGCGCCCTCTCTCCAGCCTTAGAAGATCCCCCAGTGCTGGAACCTCTGGCCTGGCCCTGGCTCATCCCAGACTCGCCCCTGCCCACCGCACTGACCGGTGCCCCGAGCCACACTGACCGGTACCTCGAGCCGCACTGCAGCGGTGACACAGCCACACCGGGATCTGGGGCTGTGTCCCCTCTGATGTCACAGACCCCAGGGCTCCATGGCTGCACCCTGCCCAGCCATCTGGGCCCTTGAGTGGAACTCATGTGGAATTCAGACGGAATCAGAGAGTTTATGACCTTTGGAAGAAGGGGCAGCCACTCAGAAGGACTGTATAGCCTTCAGAGGGTTGTGCAGGGAGAAAATCA
>VYZT01064002.1:1323-19252 GCA_013400735.1 Pomatostomus ruficeps
ATATAAGAATGAGATTATTTTTGTCTGACTTCAGGTTTTTTCCTGCTTCCATTTTCAGTATTATCACATTCCCAGCATTATCAATTATAAGCATTTTTAATTTTCCAACAATCTCTGGAAAATTCGATGGAAAGAAATAAACCTCTCAACAGAAGAAATCTTAAATATTCCTCTAAAGAGATAAAAGATTGGAAAATGAGGAAAGGGAGACATATATGCTAGGAGGAAAATTACTAAAATAATTTTTTGCATATTCAAATCTTTTTATTATGTGAAGTGACTGTCTAATTTCTCCTACTTCATGGTAGTTGGTTGACTTTTTGTAAGAATGGAAGTAAATTTTAGGGAAGTACTTGAATGAAAAGAGATGTGTAGAGCAGTAGGTAAGCTCAGAAAAGCATCCTAGGGCAGGAGAGGTAGAACCTTCCTAATGGCTCTGCTATGCAACTAGAAAAGGCAAAACTTATCAATTGAGGAGATGAAACATACAGAATTGACATCATGATGCAAAATCCTAAAGGTGTAAGAAGAATGACAAACTTTATGTAATAAAAGGGAAGAAAGATAAAACAGGATTTTGCAGATAATGAAGCAGTGCTATTTTAGAAGTTAAAATATGACTTGTGTAACTACCAACAACCACAGATCTGGAATCCAGATATCACCCTCGCTCTCTATTCCTCTTCTCATTTTATCAGCACTGAAGATTCAATAATTAAAATCTCATTGTTTCCTCACTGACTGATGAGGACAATGGGACTCCAGCTCAGTCTTCCAAAGCGCTGAGGAGCCCATACAGCAGAAGTTGTTGGCTTGCTGCCAGATGAAAACAAAGCTGGCCCAAAAAAATCCTATGGTGGGTGTTAAAAAGAACATTCCTAAAGCCAACTTTTTGGTCTTGTTGCAGTCTTGAATTATTTTCATGTACTTCCCTGTTGGCTACTTTTTCTGACACCTCTCATCACTCTTGCTTTCTCCTGTAAATTACACCAATTTATTAGACTCCAATTTTCTGGCATGTAAAAAAGCTCACTAGCTTCAACAGCACCTCTGAACTTAATTCTGCCTGACAAGAAAAAGTCACAGGCACACTGTGTGTGCTGGGGACAAGAAAAATAAATGCCCAGAGCAGCATGATGCATCATGTGGTGATAAAGCAGAGCTAACAGCTGCTTGAACCCTTTGCAATGAAAGCACAGCTATGGCCTATCAATTTTCACAAGACCTTGGGAACGGTTTTACGTCCACAATCAGCAATCCTACAGAGGGAAAGTTTTTATCTACTTGGTTTCACACAGTTTTTGGAAAACCTTGAAGCTGTGTTGTGTACACTAAGGAAATCTGCAAAACCATATTAAATGGTGGAGTTTTTGGACTACTGTGTGCTGCAAAGCTGGGAGCAGATCAGAATAACAGAACTCAGATGTCAGAGCACAGGGAGGTATTTGCCTGTTCACAGAGAGAATTTAACACAAGACCTACCGTACCCTTGTGATCTTTTTACTGTATGCTCAAAAAATCGAAGCTGGAGAAGAGTCCACAAGCAGTGAAAAAAACCCACTCTCTAGTACCCTTTAAAAAAACTTTTCTAACNCCATTTTGTGGAAAGGAAGAGATGTTCTGAAGAAACAGGAATTCAAATTTTTTTCTTCTGATCCAGTTGCTAACTCTAAACTCAGCAGCTAATATATAGGGAGTGTACTCCCTATGCACCTACTACATGTAGGTGCATCAGTTTGTGAAAATGGTTGTGATTAAATAGATGAATTGCATGAATTCTGACAGTGACAATACTGATCTCTTGCCTAAAGATAATTAGTTTCTTTTTTAAAAAATCCTTTTAGCTTATTAAAGCATATATGAAAGAGCAAGACAGGATATGTAATTTGGACATCATGTCTCTGCTCTGAGGGATTAAGGTCACTAGAAACAGGACCATTAACTTCTTGTCAAGGTATTCAGTCACAGTCAAACTAAATCATATTCAAACATAAATACTTCTTTGCTGGATTAGAACTGGTGCTAAATTAACTTAAGTATTAAAAAAAATCTGCAAGGTGACTGCATTTTCTCTTTCAGTTATTACTTAGTACCAGACTTTAAAAATGACAGGATTTTTTAACAGCAAATCCTGTTTATTCAACAGGGGTTCTGGAAATCAAGGTGAGGTTTGTCCTGGCTAATCAAAGTCTCAAATAATTTCAGAAATGTCTTTATGGGGAGACAGGGGGCTGTCAGAGCAATTTTAGATGTAGTGAAAAGAACTCAGCATGGTAATGATAATTTTAAAGAGTTTTCTTTATTAGAGGTGCCAGTAATTGTAAAGTCAAGAACCCCATTGACTATCAGAGACGAAATCTAGTTTGCAGGACTAAAAATTAGATTTTTGTTTCTGAACTGAGTAGATCAGCTGCTGAGTCACTGAGACATAGAAATATGGCACCTCTTTGTTTTTTTCTGATAGTAATTTTTTCATCCGGTGCATTGTAAGCACTTAATGGCTTTGATATAATGGCACTTGGAAAGACAACATAGATCAAAACTGTGTTGCAACCTGTATATACCCTACCATTATGTTACCGAAGTAAGTTTTGCTTCTAGAGTAGTCAGAAAGTAAAACATTAGAGTAATTGTACCATGCAACAAGACAGGTGAGACTATTATTAGCATGGTCAAAATCAAAGCTAAAACATTCTTAGTGATGGTTCAAGCCCATTAAGAGTAATATGGTCTTGTTTAATAATTAATAGCACAGTAACCAGTTTCACTAAAATCTGTCTGCATTAGGCTGTGAAACTGATGAAGGAATTCATGTACCTTCAGCCATTCATGAAAACTTACAGATTTTATATGTTGATACTCCCTTGAGTACTGATCAAACAAAAAAAATCACTTTTTCATATTGGTTGTGCTACTGAAGTATAACAACACATCTTCAGATTTGTATTGCACTAAAATACAACTTAATCTAAAATTAACCTTCCTTTGCTGTTTGTGGACACACTGTATAAATATTAATGTGTGAAAGCACTCCATTTATAACTAATCAGTTACACTCCCAAAACGTGGAGGTCTCTTCCCCAGCCCTTCTCACAGCCTACCGCTGGCCACACTGTCAGGAAAGAAGCAGGTTAGCAACTGGCTGAAGACACACAGCACTTTGCTCATATTTACATCCCTCTTCTGAGGTCAGATGCTAGCTTCTCTTTGCAGACCTTCTGCCACTCAGCCTGTTTCTGTTGGGATGTATTTTTCAAGGCAAAACTAAAGTCCAAGTGACTGAGTAGGCACTGGTGGAAGAGAGCAGCATTTGCCAGTCCTGGCTGTGAGGCAATGTTCAGGCAGGACCAAATATCTGCCCAAAGCTGCTGTACAACTCCGTGTTGCACGTGCATCTAGGGCTGAGAGCATCCCTGTGATGCTGCTGGACTGGAACGTGATCAGCCTCATTGTGAGGATGCCACCACTTCCCGGATGCTTGGTGGCAACCGCTCAAGTGCACGCAAATGACCCTGGTCTGAGGAGCCATTTTAGAACAACAGGCTTAAATTTAGAAGAATTTGCCATATTAGGAAGTGTCAGATTTAGCAGACAGGAATGTGGCTGTGAAAAGCAGAAGGCTGTTTCTTTACCCTGCAAACTCAAATGGTGTAAGGTGGCTAAGTAAATCTGGAATGTTCAGTGAGAGGTAGCAGAATGAGAGAAAACCAAAAGACAGTACCATAGGTGCAGGTTTTAATTCTGGAATCAGACAGGCTATTGACCCTACTATTCTCCTGCCAGGGCTGATCTTAAAGGATGAGTGAAACACACAGCAGCTCTGTAAGCACAGTTTCAAAGTCAGAACAGGCTTGCTACAGCTCTTTGGGACAGTTTAAACACCAGGATGAAGAGAGACAAAGCAATCCAGACCAATCCAGTGTAGGAACTGATAATAATAACTGTGCTGGAAAAACTGGACAGGAACTCACCACAGCTGCATTACTATTCACCACACTGTGCATTATTCCAAACCCAGCTCTTACAGACATGCAGAGGAAACTAACAGCTCTTTTAAGCAACAATAATGTAGTAAATGGGAAAGTATGGAGACGGAAAAGCAAATTGCTATCACAAGGAAACGAAATTCCAAGCAAATAAAACCAGTTAGAAAAATTACAGTGCTCTTAAACACGCATACCTTCATGAAGTGATGGGTTAAATGAGGGAAAACCGTTGGGGTAGCAGTAGGGGAACCCAGCTAGAGCAGCAGCAACAACTGAATCAGACTGGGAACCCCTTCTTTTGCTGATTTAACACAGAGGTTCCAATAAGCAAGGAAAATTTTGAAAGATAAACAACAGGCTCAAAGAGATAATAAACACAGGAATGAGTCAGGGTTTTAACATTTGCTAACGATGACCTGCAGCAATTGGACTTAAGAAAGAGGGATAAGAGTGAAGCATTGTATGAATAGGAGAGCCAAATATGGTAGAAATCCCAGAAGTCAAAAACAAGAAAAGAAAAGGCAGCATCAGCTCTGAGACTCCTCTAACATTCATTCTGAAAAGTTTTGGAAGAAAATGAGAACCACATACAAAAGAATATCTAACTGCTAGCGTAGCTAAAATTTTAAAACTGCAGAACAAGACAAGCAAATGCAATACAATTAGAATGAAAATGAGCCATTCAAATTCACAGAGAGTGCTGTTAAATTCAGTGAGTCATGTGAGGGAGATGCATGAAAGAAACCTAGAAGTGGGGGCTTCCACTGGCTACGAAATCCACGGAAAAATATAAAGGACAAAGTAGCACATGTAAGTAGTTAACAGTTGAAAGTATGGTGGATTAGGTGTGACCCTTCAATGGGAGAGAGAAGAGTATCAGCTATTTCATTGAACTTGGAGACATCTAGCTCTTGAATACTGAAGTTAACACTATAATGTCTAATTTTAAGTGACATATGAAAACCAGTATTTTTTCAAAGTACAAAGAAGAAAATGAAAAAAAAAACCAAAACAAAATGTACCCAACAAAACAATTAAACAAAAGGAAAGGAAAAGTGGTAGAAGCCTACGCATATATAAGAACTGCTAATTTAAGATAAAACAAACTTATCAGTTATAAATAATAGATAAGAAATGGATAATAAAAGTAAATTGAGTATTTATAAACAATAGCATAGCCATATTAGCCGATGCATTGAGTGAAATAAAAAAGCAAACATGCAGTTAATCATGCCTTTAAGATCACTAGAAAATCCTGTGGAGAGAGATACTTAAACTGGAGTAACTCGGATAACTATTAATAACAACCCTTAAGCTGGAGTAACTCGGATAACTATTAATAACAATCCTTTCTGCTTTATCTGTCAGAGGTAGAACAGAAAAGGAATCTATTCAAACACTATGAATATATTTAATTATAATTTTCTTGACTTCATTTCACTTGATTTTAATTTCATTTTATTATCATATCTGAAATGGGATAGATATCATACTTTTATAGGTAAATTGCCTTGTCTGGTTTTCTCACTCATGGAGGATATATCTTATTCTATTAATATGAATTTGATTAATAGATCACCAACTCATAAAGGTGTGTTTGTATTATAAAAATGCACATTGATATGATTTTGTCTTGTTTATAGGACTTACTATTCTGAGTGTTGAAAAGCAAAAGTGAATCAGTTAGATACACAAATGTAAGAGTTGTATTTTAAAAGACTGAATGTTTGTGTAGTGCTACAGCCAAGACTTTTTAAAACAACTATGAATAAAATCATGGATCTGGGGTAGAACAAGATGGAATTTTCTGGATAGTCTCTACAGAAGGAAGACAGCAAACATCAGGGCAAGGCAGGTATTACACTTAGGAAGATAACAGCTTTCTGCTTCAAAAGTGGTCAAGAGTGACTGAAATTGTCACATTCATATCCAATCAATCTGTAATTGCCTATGCCAGCTGCAATGGTCTTTGGGTACATTTTGTGCCCAAGCTACCATAAGCTAATTTACAATATGCATGTATGTGAATATTTAGTGTAAACTCTATGGAAGGATGTTATTTCTTACTACATACATTTTAAAGTAACACTTATGAATGAAATTATTGCAAGTGTGTGTTATAATAGGCCAGTAAACTTTTGGGGTGAATTTTAATCAATTGCAACAAATGCTAAGGTTGCTTAGAAGGTGAGCTGAGTTGGACTTCATGCCAGAGGAATGATCAGGGTGATATTGGTGACTGTGCAAATTGTGTTGACTACAGGAATTCAAAGCTTAACAGGCTGGTACATAACCAGTACTAGGAAATATCAATAGGCTGCCCTTGGACCTTTGCAAGTTCTCACATCACAAGACCAATAGGAAAAAGTGAAAGCCTTGAAGAAGATCCATTGCCCTGTCCTGATCCTGACCTCAAGTGCGATGATTTAGAGTCTCAATATTAAAAACTATTAGTGGGAACTTTGTCCCAGTAAAACCTTTGCTTTATATAAACATGAATTTCAGAAAGGCTTTGCTGACACAAACATAAATTTTAGAGGCACATACTTTATTTCAGTCTAGCATTTGATTTTTTTCCCCCAAACAACTGAAGTTCTTAACAATTCTGCTTTAAACTTGCTATCTAACATGAGATAGCAGTACCAGAAGTACAAGTGGGCAGAATTAGCAAAGTGCAGATTAAGGCTTATTGGCACTATTACTCAAGTGTCAAAACCTCATTGCAACATAGAAGTATTGGTGTATTCCTGCAGGCATTACAAATGTCAGTATTTCTGTGGAAGTTACAAAGCCAGGGAACTCCTACAACACAGCAGTTTTGGGCTGCTTTTTCCTGTCTTTAGAAGCCTTTCCAGGCCCCTGGAAGACAAGATTTTATATCAGTGAAGGAGAGCATATCTTAGACCTAGGGGTGTTGGTGGATGGCAGGCTGGACATGAGCTGGCAACACAGAATGCCAACCTCATCTTGGGCTGTATCAAAGCACTGTGGCCAGGGAGGGGATTCTGCCCCTCTCCTCTGCTCCCATGAGGCACCGCCTGGAGTACTGTGTCCAGCTCTGGGGTCCTCAGCACAAGAAGGACATGGGCCTCATGGAGCAAGTCCAGAGGTGAACCATGAAGATGATCAGAGGTCTGGAGCATCTCTCTTATGAAGACAGGCTGAGAGAGCCGATACGGTTCAGCCAGAAGAAAAGAAGGTTCCAGGGAGACTTTACTGTGGTCTTTCAATACTTAAAGTGGTCCTACAAGGAAAATAGGGACAGACATTTTAGGCCCAAGCCATCAACTCCTGAAAACTCCTGCATAACAAGGGACATGGGGACCTGTGGCCCATCCAGGTGACCAGACACTTAGAGACACATCAGGAGCTGAAGGATCTGGAGGAAGAGCTGAGACTTGGACTGTGAGGATACAAAAGCCCCAGGGGTTCCTTTGTTCAGTGTCCCTCCTCCAAGGCACCAGCTCGAGTTATTTCTGTGTTACTGCACCATGAATAAATTGCTTTATTGAATAAGACATCTGAGACTCTGCTATGGAAAACCTAGGTTGAACCTGGGGCTGAAATCTGGGGTAAGGACACCTGGTCTGCCTGTGTGTGAGTTTGGGGTGTGTCTGGGGTCAAGCACCCATTGGGTCACTGGAGCTGCCTGCTGTGAAGGGGCTTTAGTCCCAGTCTGGCATTGGGAGTGTGACTGCCAGAGAGTCTCATGAGTGGTCAGACTGGGAAGTTTACCACCTTCCAACCCAAACTATTCTATGGTCTTCCAGCATGCTCCATAACCTTTTCAATTAGCTTTCCTTTTCACGGCTTAGTCATGTTCCAGTGACACAGTTTTAGTTAGGACTGCACAAGGTAGTATAAATGCTACCATCCTATTAGGCCCATTAGACTATCCTCCTCCAGCTTCACCTACGTGGTCCCATGGTCTCTGAAACCACGCAGCCTCCACAATCATAAACACAAGACTGAAACAGGGAACTTATATAACAGTGTGAGCCATCATGTTTCAAACACAGGGGAAAAGACAGGAAAATGCTTGTAATTTCAAGGGTCTCTGAGGAAGTCCTGAAAACAGCTTTCTAAAATTATGCTAGCGTGGAATAAGAAAAAAAAAACCCGACGATTGGAAAGTTTTTTAATAAAGGAAATTTCTGTAAAATTACGAAAGCTTCTTCAAACATTGAGACACAAATTTGGGAATGAAGAAACTCTACTATAAATATAGAGACAGAAGGACTGTGATACCAAGAAATGGTAATCATAGCTACTAAAAAACTGACTGAGAAAAAAGGTCCAGTTCGTCCCAAAGGATGGCCAAAAAAAAAAAAGTTTAAAAGGACAAAGCAGAAAGGCATACACATATATGGAACTAAGACTGCAGATCACAGACACTGTGGTTAGGTAAACACTTGGTAGAAAGTGCTCTGGAGCTGCTATTCTCTTCTACCTCCTTTTACCAGAAGATGCCGTAAGTAATCTCAAAGCTCACCAACCCTTCTCCTATAGACCCTCAAGAAGATATCCAAACCCCACCACGCCCCCCAGTTGCAGATGCTTCCTATGGAACTGAGCTATTTGGACCCAAATTTTAGGCTAATGTCATATCATCTCCAAAGTTACAGGGCAACCCAGTCCATAGCTTCTATTCTCCTTGAAGATGTATGAGCTTTTCTCAAGTTCTAATGCTGACTAAAATGGGGGAATCCCATTTGGGGGGATCCCCCCCAAACCTGCAGAGATTATTCTCTATCCACTCTGTGACCATTGCAAGTGCCACCTTAGCAGAGTGGTTGAATGTATTTCATCCCCTCCATACTGCTCACAATGACCTGACTTTTCATGGTTCAGTAGAAAGCTGCTTCCCAAAGTCTCCCCTGAAACCTCTATTCTGAGAGTGACTGGGCTGGGTTTATGACTGGAAATGAAAGAAAAAGATCCCTGAGTTCTCACTTCCCTCAAACTGTGCAAACACCCTTAGAACACACAAAGGAATTTTCCTTCACTTAGTCTGGAGAGGACAAAAATCAATCCAATGCAAGTCAAAAGAAGGATATAGCAAGAGGAGCAGGTCAGTTAGGACAACTTGGCTGGCAAAGCTGGTACAGGGGCCAGCTTGCTCAAGAGGCATAGACTTTCAGAAATGAAAAGTGAACAAAGCGTAAGGTAAGATAACATGAGGTACAGACAAGTTCCCGGAGAGAGAAAAAGGAATCAGCAGTAAGGGAGAAAGAAAACACAGGACTGATTGATATTGAAGCAAAAAAAGGGTGGTGAGACTGGGAAGACAAAGGAGAAGGGAAAAGGGTAAAACAAAACTTCTATGGTTTTGAAAGGAGAACTAGGCTTTGTTAGGCAAGGGCACTGCCTGTACATGAGGAGAGGGAGGTCCTGGAATTTCAAAGAAGCTCCCAAAGGGGTTACAAAGACTGTCTGAGAAAGCAGATAGGAATGATACAATGAGGGGGTAGAAAAAGAGATTTAAATAAGAACAAGGTGCTGTATACCTAAAGAGAGAAGATGTGGAGGAACTGGATAGGATAGAGCAGAAGGCGACATATATGGGAGAAACAGCTTGAAAGGTTACAACTCTAAAAACAGAGCTTTTCCTTGATCTAGAATGAAATGCAGATTCCTGAGCATCTCCCATGTTCTGCTGAAATCAAGTGGCCATGAAACTCAATAGCTTCAGACTAATTTAATGCTCATGAAAAAAAAAAAAAGAGAGAATGACAACAAATTGTGATGTCATCAATTTGAAGAGAGCTGTAGAGAAGATTTAAATATATCATATTCGCTATCAGTGACAGCCCATAGGAAGGTCAGTAATCTTGAATGACAGAATATTCAATTTTGAGGTTTTTTTCTTTAAAAATATCAGGACATGACATATAAAGAATTCCAGGAAACTGCAGCTTAAGGTTGTAAAGTCATGTGTCAGACAAATAGGAAAATGAATGTTGACAAAATCTGAATTCAATCCTTTTCGTGTCACCCTATGACACAGTTTTGGATGACCACTCACTATCTCTAATGGACAGATGTGTTCCATAAGTGGATTAAGTTTTGCCCACACCAACACGTGGGGAAATGATTATTAGGCTCCTCCTGACAAAAGAATGGTGTATTGTCAATTTGCATATCTCAGTGTTGTACTGCTGGGTTTTTAATGTGGCCCATCTGAGGTTTTGAGATTAAAAAACTATATATTCTATTGTTCTTTATATCCTACCTTAGAGACCTCAACTTTAAAAACTGGAACTGGTTTTGGTTTTCTTTCCCTTCTGTGAAAGCTTAGAAGTATGAGAGTTTGAACTGCCTAACCCCTTATGACACAGTGCATTTTTCAAGTATCCTGTTTTCAGTAATGTACTAATTAAAATTCAAAACTAGAGAAAAAGGCCATTTT
Organism: Pomatostomus ruficeps; assembly: GCA_013400735.1. Lineage (NCBI taxonomy): Eukaryota > Metazoa > Chordata > Aves > Passeriformes > Timaliidae > Pomatostomus > Pomatostomus ruficeps. The sequence continues at coordinate 11,719 of VYZT01064002.1, forward strand.
TGTCATGTCTTCCTTTCTGAATTTTCATCCATGGCCCATACCATTCCTCTGTAACCCATGAAGCCCTCATCTACTACCAGCCAAGTTTCACCTCATAAAGCTAGATACACTCCTTTCCTTTATGTTAGTTTTAAATGTAATGCCACCACAGCATGTTCCAAATTGCTTCCTGAATTCTTCATTTGTTTTTCTGCTTTCAGACATATCCTGCATGCCAGCCATACCAATTCTGACAGTATTTACTTTCTTATTGTTTGAGCTAATAATCATACTGAGTTAAAAAACAATTCTGAGCTACTTCCACAAACATACCTCCAGGCATTTGGTACAGTTAATGAATTCCAGTCAATGCATGAATAGTTAACATTTACTATAAATATAGCTTTGTCCTGTAGGATTTTGTCCTTTGTGCTCAGAGAGTGCCAGAAGAAAGGTAGGATTATTACTGCACCCAGAAGAAAAAGCAGTTGGAGATCCTTTGAACTTGTTCTGAAACTGACACAATAAAATCCTAAACTAGATGTATATTTTCAACATTAAGTAGAAGAAGACTCTAGTGCAGTGAAGGATTTAACACACATAAAACCACCTCAATAACTTTAATAGGTGACACTCACCTGGAATGAAGACCATGACAAGAGCACTGCACCACTTCATCTATTACAACGTTTCCCTCTTAAACACTACTAGAGTAACTGAAGTGGTGTTTAGCCTTTACATTGTTTGCCACAGAAGACAGACACACAGCGTTGCCCCTAAACCGCACATATACCTCGGGTGGTAGATTATTCAGTGGGTCAGCTTTTATCATTCAGGCAAAGCAATGAATCCAGACATTAAGTTTCAGTTTACACCATGATCTATTGTTCTGTGTCCCAACCCTGAGAGACATGATCCATCTTACATTGCAACTGAATGGCACCACAAAATCAGCTACTGCTGACTCTCTGGTGGTCCTGTTGATTATCAGAGTCAAAGGGCCAGACTCTTGCTGCATTGAGTTTGCATGGCCACGTTTTGGTAGCAGGGGGCTACAGGGGTGGCTTCTGTGAGAAGCTGCTGGAAGTTTCCTCCATGTCCAGCAGAGCCAATGCCAGCCAGCTCCAAGATGGATGTGCCACTGTCCAGGGCTTGGCCAATTAGAAATTACGGTAACGCCTCTAAGATAACATATTTAAGAAGGGGGATGGGGTGGGGAGAAGTTATTGCACAGATGTAATTGTGGCCAGAGATGAGCGGAGCAAGAACATGTGAGATGAACAGCCCTGCAGACACCAAGGTAAGTGCAGAGGGAGGGGAGGAGGTGCTCCAGGCACCAGAGATGAGATTCCCCTGCAGCCTGTGGTGCAGACCATGGCAAAAGAGCTGTGTTCCTGCAGCCCGTGGAGGTCCACAGGGATGAAGAGATCCACCTGCAGCCCATAGAGGAGCTGGACCCGACACTGGAGCAGGTGGATGCCTGAGAGGAGGCTGTGAACCCATGGAAGATCCACGGTGGAGCAGAATCCTGGCAGGGACCTGCAGACCCATGGAGAGAGGAGCCCACACTGGGGCAGGTTTCCTGGTAGGACTTGTATCCTGTGGGGGACCCGCACTGGAGCAGTCTGTCCTTGAGGGACTGCACCCGACAGAAGAGTGACCCAGGTTGGAGCAGTTTGTGGAGAACTCTTGCCTGTTGGGTGGACTCACACTGGAGAAGTTCACAGCAAACTGTCTCCCATGGGAAGGATCCCATGCTGGAGCAGAGGAAAGACTCCTCTCCCTGAGCAGGGGCAGGAACAACATGTGATGAAGTGACCATGACCCCCTTTCCCTCTCTCCCTGAGCTGCTGGGGGGCAGGAGGTAGAGTGGGAAGGGGGGGGGTGTGTGTAGAAGGTGTTTTAAGGTCTGTTTATACTTGTCATTGTTCTGCTCTGATTTTGTTATTAATAAATTCAGATAACATCCCAAATTTGAGTCTGTCTTTCCTGTGATGGTAACTGGTGAGTGATCTCTCTTGGTTCTTACCTCAACTCATGAACCCTTCATTATATTTTCTCTACCCTGTCCAGCTGTGGAGGCAAGTGGTAGAGAGGCTTTAGTGGGTGTCTGGCATCCAGCCAGGGTCAACCCACTACCTATGAATCATAGGTAACAGTGGGAAAACAAATTCAGCTCAGGACATAATTTGGTTGGCGTGATGGTGATTATCAGAAAATTATATATTCTAATCAAGCAATCACCAAGTCTGACTTATTTCCAGGGGTCCATTATGTTCCAGCTCCAGTCCCAGTTCTTATTTCCCTGGCACAGAAGAACATATGTGAGAGGAACAACAAGTGGATACAGCTCGTGGTAGTCTTGATGGAAGTGTCCTATTACAGAACACTGTAACTTAACCTTCCCATGAAAAAACTGGACTTAAGATAATCAGACCTTCTATTAACATATCTGGCCTATTCTTAGACCCTCCCAACAACTTTTAAACTTCTGTTAAACTGCACCAGATTTGAGTCCTGGCCTCGAGCTTTGAGGTTGTTATACTTCCAGACATTCTGTGAAAATTGAGAGCTGGGTAGAGGAGCCAGACTTCCACTCCTTTGGGAAAAAGGCAGTTGTAACTGTGTTTTGTGTATATTGTATCAGCCACTGGACTGATCTCAGGTGATACCTCACATCTCATTTGATACCTGGACACCATGGGAAAGCTCAGTTCATATTGTCTTGGGGAAAACACTGGTGGAAACTGGTGCTGAAGAATGAAACCTGATCTCTATCTTTATAAAAAAGTTGGTTTTAAGTTTTGAACTCACTCAATTCACCAAATCAAATTATTCCTTGCTTCCAAATTTCAGCTCATGTTGAATGCATGGTCAACCTTGTGAAGCAGACCATCTGTTACTGCTGGTATTGGCAGAGAGCTACAGGCTTGTTTTTATGCAGCTTAGACCATTCGTGACAGCTTTGCATTAACTTAAACAAAAGACAATAAGCTGCACAGCAAAATTAAATTTATTTTAAAACATTAACAAATTCACTCTCAATTCTCTCTCAAGAAGTACATAACAGACTTTCCTTAGCCTCATTTTAATGCAAAAAAAAGAGACAAAGGAATAAAATTAATTAGTTAGCCCCAGTCCCATGGTAGATTCATGGGACAGTCACCACTAGGACTTCAGAGCCTCTTGATTGCCAGTGCATCACTCCCTACCCAGCCCATCTAGGCCTTCTGGTTGTGACAAAACTAGCAGCTGCTTGCAAAAAACAAGCTGAAGGACAGAGATAACAGCACCTGAATGCTACATAGATATAGGGATTGTAGTAGCTCCCTCTAATAATATAAACGCATTATGTTCTTCTGGCTCTGGTTTCCATCTTAAAAAGGATTAGTCATAGGGTTATGCAGGATTAGGGAATTAGCCTTTCACCTCTGAAAAATGTAAGTTTAAATATTAGTTGAGGTCATGAATGAAAATCAGTTTCTTCCATTCCAGCTTGCATTTATATATTAGAAAAGCACAACACAAATTGGCAGAACAGTCCCAGGAGAGGAATAGCAACAGCAGCTTGTGGTATACACAAGAGTGTGTGTACATATATTTTATACAAAGTACATATATACATATATCTACTTACACTAAAGAAAGGGGAAGGTGGAATAGGAGAGCATGTTTAGAGAAAGGATGGCTTTGAAATGTTTTGAAATTTGACACTGAATCCAAATAAAGAGATCCAATGTGTAGTTTTAGTCCTTTGATGACCCTTGGAGTAATCTTCCTCAAGAAAGAGTCCCCTTTAATCACCTCACTCTGTAGTATCTGGTCTAAGCTAGTCCTCAAAGCTCCTCTTCAGTTTCAGCAGAAAGACATCCACAAGGTTATCTATTCCACCTACTTCTCACACCCATCCAGTGATCACAGTGCAATGAATGCTCACAATCCTTCAGAAGTAGATCTTGATTTCTCTCTCTCCCTTAGGTTGAGATGTACTCAAGATAAATCCCTTTCCCACTCCATGTCTTTGTTTTGTCCAATCTATTGATTAAGGCTTCAAAAATGGGTGACTCTTTTTACTGAAAATTCACAGCAAAAGGATTCTGTTATGTGCCACGAAAATTCAGTGTGACTAAAATACCAGTAAGTTAGTGAGACTGGGATGGCAGATCTCATCTTATGGGCAATTTCCAGTAGGTAAAAAGAGGTTAGGAAATTATGGACAATAAAATAACCTTGCTCTAACTAAGGCTTTGATTTCTACATTAAAAGTATTAACATTGTATGGGAAAAGATGAAACCCTGACCAGCAAATTTTAAGTGAATCTTCTGTTCCTACAGAAAAGAAAAACCCTTCTTGATTAGAGAAGGTACATCTTTTGTGTACAGGCTCGTGACAGCAGTGGACAAGAAAACAGACTTTCACTTAAACAGTGTGGTCAGGTTGACTTAAAAATATAGACAGACTTACATAAAAAAACCCAAACCAAATTGTATAAAAATGGAGGAGGCATAAAAGTCCAGACTCCAGCCCCTGACATGGTGTACACTGTGATAACAGTCAACTCAAACTGAGATACTTAAAAGTAGGAACACTATTTGGAGACTCTGCATTTTAGCTCCAAGTGTCCCTTGGTGTTGTAGAAATGCGTGTTGACATAACAGACATAGAAGAGATATAATTTCGTCTTCTGTGGAATACCTAAAATTCAAGAGATTTTGTCAAAAGGATCCTCTGTCCTGAAATTTCATTTGTGCCCATGAAAATTTTGGCTTCTGTGACTAATTACAGATTCAGAAAGTAAAATCAACAAATCACAGAGAAATGCTTGAATGTATCTCTAGGAAGCAGTCATTTGTCTTCAGAATGAAAAGAAAAAAAAAGACAAGAGAGTTCAGCCTCAGGCAGCAGAGCAATGCATGGAATATTTGATTGTTCCACCATTCAGACAATTCCTGGTCTTACCCTGCAACACAAATAGAGTTTGTCTTTAGAAAACTTTAGATTGCTTTCAAAAAGAAACACAAGTCACAGTTAATTTTCCTAGACATAGAAGAAAATTTCCCCAAAAATAAAAATATAAAGGTCTTAACAATCTAACAGTGAAGAATCTCTTTCTTTGAGATTGAGAGCTTTCTGCAACAATGAGTTATTTCCTATTAACTGCAACAATCAATAGGCTTAAATACCCATTTCACTTTCAAAGAGAATTTGGTTAATTTGAAATACGGCTACTAAAAAGCTGAGTAAGATCATCCACAGGTCGTTTAATGCAGCTTAATCATCATTTTACAAAGCAAATAAGATTAACATTTATAATTTATCCTTTTACAGACAACTCTAAATAATAATTCAAATCTACGGTACTGATACAAATGAAGAGAGTGGGAATTCAGAGCAGAGGAAGAACATGCTCTTTACATGTTGCTGAGGCAGGAAAGGTACTATTTTTATTCCTACCTGCTTGTTTTTCTACTATCAAATGCCAGTGCATCCACAAAAGTCAGACTCTTGTTCCAAAGCCAGCAACACTTTTTCTGTTTCACATTTTGTAGCAGGCTCATACTTCAGGCCAAGCTCAGTCCATGGCTTTCTAATTTTCTGTAAATCACTTGGCACACTTTTGGGAGTTATAAAACAAAGTGAGCAATGATACATAACAATTGTGTGTGACAGGGAGAAATACACTGTTCCTCTTGTGGGGACAAACTGCAAACCTGGGTAAGGCCAGGAGTGAAGCCTACCTTGAAAAGCCACATTTATGCTCAGGGACAGTTTAAGCTTTTGACAAACAGTTAAAGATAAATCCTGCAGTAATGTCAGACAACAAAATGGTACAGTTCTCCTGAAAGCACTTACACAAATTCTGGAAAGATGCCCAGAAAGAGCCTCAGGCATGAAAATAAACGATAATATGTGTAAGTTTTCCATAACAAGTCCATAAGTCTAGAGTAGTACATAGATAATGGGCAGTGAGTATAACAACTTCCGGAAAAGGGAAATTGGAACAGAGGCAGATGAAGGGAAACACTGCAACGCAAAAGCTATTCTTAAAGGTAGGTTATTGTTCACTAGTGAAAAATCCTCCTTTGCACTCATGAATACAGAAAATAGGCATTTCCTTGGAACAACTACCTTTTAAACTTCTGGAGAAAGAAAAAGAAAAATCAAGAAAACTTTTGCTTCTATCAAGAATGAGCCTGTCAAGTGTGCAATTGTCACTTTCCTATGGCAGAACTGCAAAATAACTATTCAGGAGTGATAATTCTGAGAAGAAGGTTCTTCTTTGGTTCAAGCCATGAAGCCATGATAATTCCATCTTTAGTTTGAAAAGGATCATGATGCCTTACATACTGCCTACTTTAAACAGAAAGCATCTGAAGTAGGGTTGTTTTCTTTTTTTTAAATAAGACTTGTGCAAAAATCCACATGCACGCTCCTATGTTCATTCCAAACAGGACTACTTCAGTATATCTAAAATTAACTAGGAATTTGAATTCAACAATAAACTATTTCTAATTAGGCAAAAAAAGAAGTCCACACAGTAATTCTTAGCGTTTTGATTACATCAGTGCATACTTGTGTAGACGTAAGTCTCAAAGAAGCAACACGCCACAGTATTTGCCCTTAGAAAAGACAGAAACTTGTCCTGTTTTCCAAACTAACTCCACAAGGTAGGTTACCTCAGGATCTAATTCTTGAAAAACCGAGGGGCACACCTCCCTCTGAAAGCAGGACAACAATACAGTCTGGCCTGGATGGCCTGAAAACAACGTGAAGTAGGGCACAGAACCCTCCCGAGTAACGTCTGCTGAGAGCAGCGCTAATTGCCGGCACACGCTGTGTGATTCCGGTGTCACACTGCCGGTGGCACGTGGCGTCTGTGCCACGCCGGCAGCCAGGCTCGGCGACAGGCGGGCTCTGCCCTCCTCTGCCGCACGCGTCCCGCTTATTTATTTAATGCAAACCAGCATATGGCATCTGTCACTTTGAGGGCCCAAAGGAAACTATGTGTTTCAAGCGTCATTTCAGAGTGACGCCCGTCGGTGCCCTTCTGTCTGCCCTGCAGCTTGAAAGGAAAATCCCTCGAAAAGCGCCCGACACCGGCGCGGGCGCGTCCCGTCAGCGGCGGTCGCAGTTATCGCCCCACGGGCGCTGCCCTTAGTCTCGACCTGACAGACAGCTGTGTTCAAACACAAAGCACAAGGCCACGGCGAAGGCAGCGCACAGCAACTTCAGATCTGCTGCCAGGCCGACGGGAGGAATGTGCCAGGAACACCCGTCTGGGCGCACCGCGTGCCTGGCGGCGAGAGAGGCGGGGGGAGCGCTGGCCTTGCGCTGCCGGGAACACCGCGGTCGAGCCGCGAGGCAGGGAAAAAACAACCAAACCAAGCCAACCACCCGGAACCAACACAGAAACAATCCCCAAACAAGCGCTTTCTCCGCGGCGGATGTTCGCGGCTGAGCCCGGCGGCGGGAGCAGCGCTTTGGGACAGGGGCTTCTCCGCCGCCCTCGCCTGTCCCCGCGGCTCTCCGGCCACGCAAGCCGTCACCGGGGAT
>VYZT01064003.1:0-47633 GCA_013400735.1 Pomatostomus ruficeps
TTCTCTGGGAGAGGCTACACCCAGGATGGACACATAGTCACCAGTTTTCTACACTTTTATAAGTTTTGATCAATTTATATATCAGGGTTAATTCTCCAATTAAAATTTCAGTTAATGATGTAATTTACTCCAAGTTAATCTCCCCTTTTAGAGGTTTAGTTTACATATTTTGGGACCTGGAACATCAAGGTGTCCTTGAGTCCAAGCCTAGAGAGGATTTGTTATGTCTAACTAGAATGGGACAATAGGAGCTAACAGACTATATGGAGTTTTAGAGTTATACACTAAATCACTACAGGATCTGAAAAACATAAAAGCTAAATCTTAAGGCATCACTGCTGCCACACTGGACAAGCAGGAACTCTGCTTCCAGTGGGGCAGCTGGTGTTTATGGGTGTCATGATTTCCAAGAACAGTGACTCCAGTCACATTCATTTAAACTGTTCACAGGAGATAAACTCAAAATGACCACAAGTGCTATTAGAAAATTATTAATTCACAATTTTTATACCAGCGTGGTCTCTATCCCAGACTGAACAAAGTGTAACAGCCTCAGAGGTGCAGGGTGTATGTAATGAATATCAGGATCTTGCTATGTATATAAAAAGGCAGCCATCACCCCCAAGTATTGGTGTTGTGAGGTGTAAGGGGGTCCTGCAAAACACTGGATAGTACAAACTGCTGGCAGACAATGCTCTGTGCTGATCAACCAGATAGCAGCTGCCAGCCAGCCGAACTCAAAGCAGTTAAAAGGAGCTTCCTCCTCTTGCTTCTTCCTGGTACACCATGGCAGCAGTACCTATAATTTTACCCTCTGAATGAATTGTTTGCTATCCCAGAGATCTAAAGCCAGATTAATTGTTTTATGGGCAGTAGCAAAAAATTATACTATATCTGTTTGGATTTTTATTTGGTGCGGACTGCTTGATAACACGATCTTTGTCAGCTAGTGCTTTTGTGGGAAAGATAGAAATTTTCAGTCAGTGAAATTATTTAGGAGTGCAGATGCTAATGGATCTGTTCATTTTTTTCTTCCACATAACACAGGACTAGTACCATAAATGTATTGTTTTACCCCTCTGGAGTCTCCTAACACCTGAGATTTGGATGTAAAGCATGAAGACAGTCAAAAAATTCCTAGGAGGTCGCAGAAACTCAGCACAGAGGTTGTTAAGGATACACAAAATCCTTTGCACATCTCTCTGGATAGACCTGATCTGTTACAATCCTCTTAACAGTGACGGTATCATGCAAAGGAGTTGCAGGGAGAAGTGCACAGGGACCCTGTCCCTCTCCATGCTCTATGTCTGAGAAGTCAGGGACCCAATTAAAAATCTCTCCAATGTTTCATTGCGGTAGGGAAAAATGCTTTCTCTCTCTGACAAGATCGCACAGGTCTTTTTGATACTTTTCCAGGTGGGCTTGAGCCCATGTTGTTCTCCTGTGGGGCTATTATTTTCCCCAAACAGGGAGGTATCAAGGACCTAGCCTTTATTCTACCCTGTTGGGGTCTTGCTGTTGCTACAGATGCTGTCCTGACCCTGCAAACTTTTTCGGTGCCCTGGAGGTGTCAGAGTCAAAGATTTTGGTACAAATATGACTTATCTGTGTTTAATTTTATATTTTTAGTTAGTTTTTTGTGTGTATAAGGTTCAGCAATGTCAGTTATTTTTATGGTTTTATTTACAGCAAGCTACTAACACTGAAAACCATATCTGGAATTGGGATCCTTTTCCTGACTTGACCTGAGTAATTTTTTTTCTGAAGAATGTAGTCAAAAAAGCCATAAAGTGTTTCAGAGATTCTGTGAGTCCCTGAGGCAGAGCAATAGCTCTAGAAAATGTGTTTAACTGAGAACATACAAAATGGCTTAAACGGCTTACTAGAAAATGTACTGAGCCTCAGTTTTGTAAATGTACTAGTTCAGAGGTATGGTAATAAATATTAATTTTATTTTGACATTTGAAAGAGACATTTGAATGCTGCCTATGTGCACTGAAGAATGATTAAAAATTATTGGGGTGTGTGAAATTTATGTTTTAGCTAGTATGATTACATCCTTCTAAAAATGCTCAAGCCTGTAATCTTTTAAAATTGTTTTTGCAGTAGAGAGATTAAAATTCAGCAAAGCACTTCATATATTTTTAAACAATCACGTTATTTTGAAAGTGACTCAAATAACATTCATTCTATTTTTAAACATAAATCATAATGATCCACATTCAAATTCTTTGTTTCCAATAAAAGTAACCATGTCCACAAAGAACTCAGCAAAAAAAGTTTTGTTGTACCATGAGCCACTACAGATGTGACACCAGCTGGCTGTATATATAGCAGACATAGTAGAAAGACTAAATGTCTTTCCACTCCAAATCAATGCTTTATTTCAGAATACAGGATAGGTTTCCATCCACCTTTGCCTCCTCCCACACCTCTGCTCTCAGTCTGTGTACCTGTCCTGGAATTTCCCTGGTGTGGCAGTGGAGTCAGAGTTGGGACAATTTGCTGCAGGCTGGGATTAGACAGTGACTGAAAACTTGTGTGGACACAGTTCTGCTGCATTTACTTTACAGATAAGGATCTGTAAAGCAGGTTGCACTGCTGAGGGTTAAATTCAAATCAGAGTAGAATGAGAACAAAGTTGGTGTGCTTCTGAAAGAAAAAAAATTAAATGGATACTCAAATCTTTAGAAATGCATAGCATTCTTACTGTTTAATCTGAGTCAGCCTGTGTCCTCATATTTCGTGATCCCCTTTCTTCATCAGTTCTGACTTCTCTGATTTGAAGGGTAAAAGGTGTTTATAGGTCCTCTGGATAATGATTTACCCGTGTTAGGAAGATTGCAATGAGATACCAGTCTTGAAGCTGTGTTCTTTTGTCTTCTGGTGGAACTACCATGTCTTCTCCATTATCCGGCATTGACTCTCATCCTTACTGTATTCTGGGCTTTCCAAGACGTTTCAAAATTCAGTGTGTACAGGCTGTTTCAGTGGCAAGCACAGGCATAACGTGTTTCTAACCCCCATGGGCTCATAAAATATGTTTCCTCATCTGTCAAGGAGCATTAGGGGAGGCAGGTTGCAGCCCTGTGTCGTATTGTCTCAGTTTATTGACTAGACTGCCTGGATGGACCTCAAATCTGACTCGCTACCAACCTCATCCAGGACACTCAACTGAACCTTCACCTTTGCTATCCTGACCCTGTGCAGGTGTGCCCTGTCAGGGAGGGGTCTGCCCTGCCTGCAGGAGGTCCATCACCTCGGATTCTGGCTCATTTCTCCAGATCCAGTTGATCTCCTCCCTGATGGTGTAGATGCCCACAGAACAGAAGGGATGCAAAGCTGCAGTTTCTTGATGGCAATAGTGAAACTAATTGAAAAAAAAAAATAGTAGTTTCACTGACGAACCTGAAATTGCATGTTGGTTAATGCTGCTGTTTGTTGACTGCAGGACCTTGACTGGAAAATATCTCTAAAAGAGAACATTCTGTAGAACATATTTTGACAATCTTTATGAGTTGTCCATTAGAAGTAACTAAAATTAGGGAAAATATTAAAGATTCAAGGTAGAAACCATATCTAGAGTTCTTGATTGTATAATGTGTGTGAAAGCACTCTCCTTTGATACCTTAAAGGTGCATGGTATTGCAGAGTGTCCTCACAAAAAGGAGGTGAATCCCAGATGATGTTTTCAGGCCATATGTATTTGGTGAGATGCTTTTAACGGGCAGATTCTCCCCTTTTCGTCCATCTGACCTTAAGGGAAAGAATGCATTAAGGAAGGATAGTTCTGAGAATTTGAGTGTACTTTGCATTGAAAGACAAAGTTCCTTCTTCACTTGACTTTAAACTGCAGTAATGACAGTTAACTCTTGAAGTAATGCTTTAAAGAGAGTGTCAAATCTTTATTAAAACTGAGTTTATCTTTATTACTCTCTTGAATTAGATAACGTAGTTTACAACTACTCTTTTACTGTGGATATTGTAGACATACCCAAAATCATAAAACAACTCCCTGTGGGAATTTGGAAAACACCTGTGAAACACTGTTTTCCATTCCTACTAGATAGAGTAAGACTGTTAGGATAAAAACCCCTGTCTCACTAAGAAAATACTGCTTATTTGCCAAAACCAGAACAGGAAAGTGCAGGAAACTCACAAGGTGCCACTGGTTGTTACAGGGGTAAATAATATCAATGTCAATGACACTTGATAAAGAAACATCAGAAGCATAAAAAAAAATGTAGATCAGTCACACTGTCCAAACCAATGAACAGCTGCAGGTACCTGCAGGTACCTACTACTGATCTGGCTACATTATGTGGTGACTTGTCCTCTGCCACAGGAAAAGGAAGTGTGAAGCAAACCAAATGTATATTTTTTTACTTCTGAAAAATGTATTACATTCAGCATCCAGTTTTTGCTTGTGAAAGAAAAGACTTTAACAAGAAGAGAACTGATTGATAAGTTGAACTTTTTACAGAAAAAACCTGAAACAAATTACTACTAATGGCATTATCACACATCAAAAGTCTTGAATTTCAGTTTACAGATTGTTTCTTGAGTGCTATATTTTGTTCTGTAGTCATTGCTGGTGTTGGCAGAAAGTCCCTTTTAGAATCTGGAGTGTTCTCATGTGGAATGTTTATATGTAAACTGGCCAATGTAATTAAGACTTTTTGTGAATAATAGAGATGAGAAATAGTGGTAAACTTTTCAGCTTAAAGCCAGATTTCAAGAGCATCTGCTTCTCTTTCCTGTTGAAAGTTATCAAGTAACTGTTGTGGGAACCATAACTTCTCCTCCATAAAATCACTTTTGATTACCCCTGGTATAAACTGCATTAACATGAGTCACAGGAACCCTTACCCGCATTCTGAGATTACCCCAATACTGTAGTCACACAAGGTGTGACTAAAAGAAAGCAATATGACCTCATGGCAGTTCTGTTTTGATGTGGAAAGAAATGTTTGGTGTGACAGAGCTCTAGCTCAAAGTGAGGTTTGTTCCTTTTCCCACTGACTTCTTTCTGATATAATTGGAAAATTTAGATCCTGACCTCTCACTGAGTGCCTTGATTTGTCATTCTTTAGGCAATGGGATCCTGTAACAGGGTGACCATTCTGGAGAAACTGCCCAAGAGAAGCTCTGTGCCTTGGTGTCCTGATGAAGGAGGAGAACCTGACTCAAATGAGGATACATCAGTTTTAATCCCATCAAATCACTGACTTTTCTGCTAAAAACTTTAAAAGATTGTTTTCTATGCTGATGTTATTTGTGATGTGAACATATTCCCTGGATTTGGAAAATAAAACAAAAGTAACTGGATTTTGAAAATGAACTCATTTTCAATTGGTTGTTAGAGGACTCACAACATGATTTTCAGGCCTCTTGTGGCTTGGGCAGAACCTGAACTTGTGTTATTGAAATGAAAACTCTGCATGCCATTATTTATTCCCTGAGCCATACAAGGTTGCTAGTATATCCCTGATGTTTTTGGGGGGTTTTGGAAAAAAATTTAGGCAAAAGGAAGATGTATTTCTGGAACTGTGTTGGCAAAATGACACTGACAGAAGATGATGTCATGGTTGGTGTCTTTCTATAGAAGTATTTATAAACTATGCCTATATATAAATCTACATAAATGCAGTTTGAATCCATTTTTCTCAATCTGTAGTCTGGAGTCCTTCAAGAGTCTGCTGAAAACTTACTGACTGAATTTTTCTGGATCTATTTTTAGTTTCCAGCTGTTACAATGCTTTTAAAAGTTAAAAGAACTTGACGCTTACTGTGAGTAAAAAGATGTTGTGGTTATGGTTAGGGGTATTAGGTAGTCAGCAACAGGAATGAAGATGCTCTCTGTACTACTAGTGAAAATCTGGTAGTTCCCTAAACAAATCCTTAAAAATCTGGTTCACATTATGAAACAAATCTGGGAACTTGTGGATATCAGCAGAATATAGCATGATAACTGAAATCAGTCACTGTAAAAGGACTGACTATCTGAAAAGGAACATGATTGCAGCTGAAAAGAGGAACATGAGTACTTCTCACATCCATTTTCCATCTGTTTCATGCAAGCAGAGATTATTACTTTTTGCAGTGTCAAGTGAAGACCTGGTCTTTGAAAATATTCACTGAAAAAAGAATAGTAGAAAGAAAATTTCCATTTTCCTTAATATGATATTCTTATTCATGTGAACTGTTCCATGCTGGGTAAGGGTGTGTAAGGGAAACTCTCCATGCCATGGAAATACCCTGTCATCTTGAAGATTAAGGTCACTAAATAGAAAGCAGAAGGTTACTTATGACAGAAAGATTTTCTGCAAAGGTTCATGGCTCACAGGAGGGAACTACTGATTGTCTGAAAAGCCTGAAGAAGCATTAAACGTCAGAGAGGTCCCTCCCAGTGGCATACTTAACAAAGAGCTATCCTTCCTTCTTTGTGACATGGTGACATTACTTTTTTAATCCACCATAACTGCTCTTTGATGAAAAGGAGAATGGTGACAATACAGCCAAGAAACCCGACTGCTTTTCCAACTGCTATTCATGGGAAACTGTATGTGGTTGGATAAAATTGGAGGCCTAAAGTTTTTAAGGTATAATACCCAGAAGCAAAATTCTCTCCCAGAAGTTCTGAATATGCTCCTGAATATGTCCACATATGTGGCAGTGGCCCAGCCTGAGGCTGAGGTAACATCTGCCCCACCCTGCCAGTCCACAAATAATGAGTTTTCTATGTGGGTAAATGAGAATGTTAATTGGGAAAATTATTCCCCTCAGAGTAGTGACTCTGAGGGGANATTCTGAGCTCTTGGTAGCCCGACTCCCAACCTGTTACTGTCTCCTGTACCCTTGCGGGGCAGGAAATAAAATCTGGGATTGCTGCCAAGAGTCCCTCTCTCGCCTCTGCTTCTGCGGGCTTCATTGTATCAACAGGCTGTCAGCTCTCCAGGCAGTTAGGCAGACTGCTTGTGCAGAGGGCAGACTGGGAGCAGCCTAAGGAGGCTAGCTCAAATCCAGCTTAGCCCAGAGCCGAGCACTGAACATCGCCTGCTGACCAGCTGGGCGGTCAAGCAGCCAAAGCGACACACATAGTAATGGTGTAACAGCAGAGAGGTAATTTAGTTCCTGTTATGAAAAATTCTGAAAACATATGTATGCTATTTATTGAAAGTGGACTTAAACCTATTCACCTAAAACATCACAAATGCATTGTATTAAAGCAGAAAATACTATTGCCCTGTATTCCCATTTAACACCAGCATCTGCATTTCACGTATGTTTTTGAAAAATGCAATCAAGTTACTACTTCCTGAACCTTCTGTCATGGGTTTGTTCTTCACTCCTATCTACTTTCCTCTTGTATATTGAAGCAAGTATACTTTGGGGACAAGATGTCACTTTCAGTGCCTTGGTCTGATTCTAAGGTAAGATTAATTGTTAGGAATCAGGTGATTTGATTAAAACGAAATTTTTTTAGCATTTCTCATGAGGGTTTTGCGGGAAGACTGTGTGAAGAGAATCAGTTATTTTTGCAACTGATTGAGAAATCAGTTTGAAAAGGATCAGTTCTGCACATTCAGTTGATAGTTTTTCCAGCAGAGGGCAACAAAGTATAAAGGATGGAAATGGTGCTACTTTTCCCCAACAGCGGAAATATTAAGCAGTATAGCCTGAGGATGGAACGTGGAAGGTAATAACCATCCCCCTTTTAGGGCATAATGGCTTTTCACCAGCCTTTTACTCTTCAAGGATAGTCATGGAAAGACAAGATGGAAAAGGAGCACAGGAGACCACCAGAGCTGCCAACTGATTCATGCTGCTTTGTCAGCACAAGTTCCTCCACCTGAGATCTGATTTCTGGGGGGTGTGAGGGAAAGTGGCACACTGTACCTTTTCTAACCAGACCGTCATTCACAGTTCCTCACATGATGTTCAGTTTGCAGGATGAGGAGGCACACGGCTGCCTGTCAAATGCAGGGCTCCCATCCTTTGCAGCTGTCACAGTTGTTAAGCTGTAAAGCAGGATTTGCTCCTTCTTCAAGGGGCAGACAAAACTTTATTTGACCTCAGATTTTAGCAGCTTGAGCTGATGCTCAGGAATAAACATCTGGGATTTTGCATCCAAGCATGAATAAAGTGTACTTGTTATAAATTATTGTGGTGAGCACATGTGTGTTATAGATGCACAGATGTAAAGAAAAACTTTGAGCTTTTCCACAGAATAAGTTTGCAGAATATCCAAGACTGCAGACATCATTTGTTGTTCAGCAGTGTGTATTTACCAAGGCATTTTTCAAATTTCTTCAAATCATTGCAGTGATTTTAAAATGCTGTACAGCCACTCTTCCAACTAGAAAGCTCCAAGTCTCCTGATGCTAAGGTTCTGTTAAGGTCCAAGCTTAGTTTGCCATGCAGTTGTTTGCTGTCAGTGGTTCCTTATGAGTGAAAAACATCTGATTTGGGCAAGAGTTGCAGCTACATTTTCTTTGGGTTTTCCTAATTTCATTTCCGTAAAATATATAACTTATAAATAGGGAATCTCATACTCTTACTTTGCTGTCACTGATGGGGCAAATAATTTCATTTCATATGCTATTGGAAGCAGAATTCTGAGGAAAATAATAAGCCACAGTTATCATAGTTGATCAGGCTGCACTGAGTATAGCCTGAATATCTTAGAAGAGTGAAAGCAATTCAAATGGTATAAAAAGCTTTTTTATGTGGAAAAAAACCCCATCCCAAAATCATACTGGTTGAATGTCAAAATTAGAAATATATTACTAAAAACATGTTATTTTAGTAATAACTATCTGTTTAAAGTGCAACCAATCATTTTTGGACCAATGAAGTAGTTATCTGGGAGGAAGCCGTATGTCAGTTTTCATAAAGGTAGTTTTGCTTCTCTGTATGGTTGTTAGTTATGACTGCAAGTCTAACATTTTCTCATTGCTTGATTTAAGTTTCTAGAAACAGATTCTGTTTATATAGCAGAAATACATAATTCACAATAAAATTTACATAACGGTATTCATAGCTTCATAGCTCTGGTCAACATAAAATCTGCATAATAGTGACCACTGGATGGTTCTCTTTTTCTTTTCACATGAAAAAGGTCAACAGCTGCACTCTGAATGCTATTTTTTTGTTTTGTTTTGGTTTGGTTTTTTGGTCATGTGCTGTCTCAAGTACTTTTGATTTGTTTCTCCTAGTAAGATTTATTCAAAATTTTTTTTGGTATATGGAGAGATGTCAATATTTTGAAATGGGGTTATGGACAGAAAAAGTATCCTACAAATTGTTACCTTTAGACTACCTAGTGTCTAAGTGTTCATTTCTTATTGGTTTTTTTCCCCAGTCAATGCAGATTGGAATATATATATATACATATATATCCTCAGGTTTTTGAATGTCACATGTTATATTTTAACCAACTCCTTATAAGAGGGATTTTTCATACAGAAATTCCTTGAGCTGCAGAGATATTTCCCTGATGTACAATAAATCAGACATTTCACATATTGCTGATAAAAAGGGCACAATTCTTACTTTGGAACTGCTCAGGGCTGAGAGAAGTGGCCTCAGTGACCTGTAGTTAGGAGAAAAGTCAACTGGCTTTACCATCAGTCACCCGTAAATGATCAGAAATGGAAACTCTGCTCTTTCTAACCTCAACATTGGTCTTTCTACAAGGTCAGGTGGGCTGGATCATAGGAGAGGAGCAGCAGGCCAAGGAAGCACCCTGGAAACTGAAATGAGCATTTGAGACCCTGAAAATAAATGTACAAACCTTTGGCATCTGTTTGGTAGCTCTGGCATAGGAGCCTCATCAGAGCCTCCCACTAACAGCTGAGGTATTTGTGCTTCAGGTGTTGAAATTAGTATGAGATTAATTGTACCTGATAGGGACTGTTGTCTCTTCTGACTGTAGGCAACCCCATCCGCTCAAACCTGGAGTCCTGCATCAGACTTCTGCATCTGATCAAATGTATCCCATTCTAGGAGTCTTAATAGGACAGACTGTGTCAAGGCATCTGCTATATAATCCTTTATATTGTGCTTACAGAAGTAGTCTTAAAAATATTTTGCTCCCTCTGTTTTTGTGCTACAACACTCTCTACACCATTCCTCAGTTTTTGCTATTTAGCCCAAGTTTAATTTCTGAAAATGTGTTCTAAGTTGTTTACCACTCATGTGAAGTGTGGTATGTGGAGCACTTAAAATGAAAAAGTTTGTAAAATGTATACCTGTGAACAGTCACAGCAAATTGAAATCCATTTATTTTCTTAAAATGCAATTAAAACTCTTTAAGGATTTAATTGGGGTAAAAGAGACTATGACTTCTCTCCCATCTTCTCTTGCAGTTCTATTCTTTCTCCTGTAAGCACCATTTTTTTCAAAATTCCATATTACTTTGTTGAAGAATCAAAACTATGTCTTTTTTTTTGCCAAAATTCTTTTTTTTCTTCCCCGACCTTCAATAACAAAATTAATCTGAAAGGGGATGATTTTGGTCAAAATGATACTTTAAATACAAAGAAAATTGATGGTTTTTAAAAAATTATTTTGTTTAAAAAATTGGAAGTAAATGTCTTTGTACTTGGCTCAGATTTTCCTAAGTGATAATGAAAACTGTTAAAGAAATTAATGGCAAAAGTTGCAATGTTAATATATTTACAATGTACTAGTAATTAGAACAACTTTAGAGGATAGTTGATGCCTAGTTATGCAGTCAAGTTCTAGTGTCATTGAACACTGCATAACGCTAGAATAATGTCAATGATTTTATTTCATTTAATTTCCAGATTGAAATGGACGATGCAATTCAGCTGACAAAACAGCAAAGATGGTCTTGAATATCTGGTTCTTGAAGTACCATAGAATGAAGGACAGATATCCCTAACTCAGCCAAATGTCTTTTTAACAATTACCCTCCTTGCATGACTAACATAAAGGTTTCTCTGTGAAAGTTCCAGTAGTTAAGATCCATTTTGTTTTTCATAACTATTGTAGCACAATACTTTCCAAAGGCATTTCAGTGAATGGTAGTTGTCTTCCCATTTTCTGATCCATCAGTATCTGCTTTGCCACTTGGGCTGTTACTCTATTCATGTTGCTTTTATTTGCAGTTCTCATCAGAAATGGAGAATGAGGCATACAGCATTTTTTTCCCCGTAACATTCATGATAGTGTCTACCATATGTTCTCCCTACATTTTTTGTAAATACACTATGAGAACATATGTGTATTATTGCCCAACTCTCTTATGCCAACACTTGTCTGAGATGTCTGTAAGGATGCTATGTCTTATGACAGTATAACAATCCTCTGAATGCAATTCAAATTATTTTGAATGTTTAGGGTGTTTTAAACATTATTTCATGTGCTATTTAAAATTTCTTCCCAGGGTTTTCTTTGTGTCTTGACAATTTGCCTAAAATTATAGTGTGTACAGATCACAGGTCATAATTTAGCTGATGTTCAAGTATCCAGCATGCATGAACTTTGGAGAAGTCTGTCATCAAACTTGAAGTGAGACAATAGTATTGTGACTAGGTCTTTGTAGTGGATATATAAAAGTAATATCAATCCTTTGCTCCTGAGCATATCATTTTAGATGGGATACTAAGAACCTGGTCAAACATTTCTCTTATTTGGACTACATTTTTATGGAAGGGTGAAGAATTTAAGCAAATGTCTCATACCAAAATGTTCTTCAGGTGCATCTGGTTTCTTTGCATCGCCTTTGAGACCCTCAGCCTTTGTGATCACCTAATTAAAATGGTAAAAAAAAGAATATTTACTTTTTCAAACATTGATACAAACATCCAAAAACTTTGTACGGATATCAGCAACAATCATAGAACAGGCAGATTTAACTCTTACATTTGGGACTGTAGATAAACACCCTGAACCCAAGCCCATTCATTTATGGATACAAGCTTGGTGAAGCCAGCAATATTACACAGATTAAGAAGATTTTCTAGATAGTGATTTGCAAGCAACACAATGGCCATGAATGCTTAAATACTGAAGGCTGATTTGTTCATTTATTAGAAGGGTGTACACTGACAAGAAGTTGCATGTTGTTTTAAAAGATTTGATTGACACATTCATGTCTTAGGAATCCAATGTGTGGCCAGAGTGCTTCAGGCTGTGAACCTGCTCAGGCAAACAGGTGTGTGGAAGGGATGAGTCATGTAATGATGGTGGGTGGTCCTTCCCCAAGTGCTGTAAGTTTTAGACTATGGGCAGCAGTAGGTATCTCAAACAGAGTTTGGTACCATGCCGTGCTGTTAGAAGTCAAGAGTAACTGACAGATTTGTGTGAACAACCCTTTATAATGCCTCTTTGGAAAGGATATCCTCATTGTTTCTCTTTGATGCTCTTTTCTATCAAGGTTTGCCTTTGTGGATGTTTGTAGTGGCAAGGGTAATTCACTATTTATGGTATGCAGAATTCATTAACATTAGTTTCTGTACTGTGTTTTTTAATCACCAGCAACATGTGTTACTTGGTACGAATTTGCATCTGTTATGCCTATCATTCTGATGTGTGTGAGTGACTAAGGCACTTTTAAAGCAATTTAAAGTAATATCAGTGTAAAAGTGAGGAAATCAGACTTTAATTATGGTGTGTCACACCCACAGACACATTCCTCTGGCCACAAGACTGGGTTACTGAGTGACCTTTGCTGACCTTTTCAGTCTGTTTCGTATTTGGCTAATATATAGGAGTTTTGGTTGGCAATGTATCTGGGCTATAAATGGAGAGGAACAGGAGTAGGTCTCTAAGCAACTTTGACCATCTGAGGAAACTCTCAGAGCCATTATTGCTCTCCAAACTGAGCAAAATTATATTCTTTTGTGATGAAAAAATATTTTAGAAAAAGATTTTTTTGTGGGTTTTTTTTTTTTTTTTCTGTGAATGTTTGTAGCCTCTGCTTTGTCAGTAGCTTGCCATGAAAACACGGCCAATGTGGCAAATGTCTGCTTTAAGTTCTTTGTAATTTTGACAGACTCATAGAATAAATTTGGTTGGAAAAGCCATTTTAAAGTAAATAAGCCTAACCACCTGGTGAAAATAGGACTGATTTTGGAGTCAGACCAGGCTGCTCAAAGCTTTTGTCCAGGCAAAAATGAAATATTTCCAAGGATGAGATCCCACATCATCTCTGTGCAACTTGGTTGAGTGCTTGATTGCTCTCAGAAGGCAAATTTTTTTCTAGTACCTCATTAGAATTTTGCGGGTAGCAGCTTGTGTCTGCTGCCCAATGTCATGTCACTGTGCATCTCCTCTAAAAGTCTGTGTCTGTCTCTTCACATATTCCTGTCAAGGAGTGGTATATGACAATATACAATGCAGCCCAGAGGGCTGTTCTTCCTTGCTGCAATGGGTGCTTTGCTCAGTTGCGCTTAACTTGTTACCCATCAGGACACCCAGGGCCTTTCCTGAAAAGTTTATTGCTAGTTTTCTGCTTATAAGAGGAAAAGATGTAATTTTGATCTCAAGTTTAGGTAACTAAGTCTGTGAGCTACATGTGCATGCAGTCTCGCCAATGTTTTCCTAGAGAGAGGCTCCTGTTCTGAACCGTTCTTTGGAAGAACCTGCTTGGTATAAAGGAGCTTTGAGCAGAAACCCTGTTTAACTTTCACAGTGAAAATATGTGCCTAAACCTTGATGGCTGATGAAGCCAATTTCATGCCATGTTGAAATGAAAGAGCTTATCAAAATGTATTCGTATTTCATTTTTCAAAAATAGTGTGATAGTCTGTTGGATACAGCTCCAAGGCTTTATAGAATCTGGGTTACAACTTCAAACCAGAAATATTTGAGCTTATTTCTGGCTGTCTTAGAGTGTCTAGTAAAAGTGCACTGGAATACCCTATTTATAAGGTTTTTTTATAGGATAGTTTTTCCCCTACTTTTGTTGGATTGGGGAGCAATATTTTTATATTTTCTGTTAACTTTTTAAACTAAAAATAAGCCTGGAAATTTTGTAAATAAAATAAAGTATATAAAAAAAACCCCTTGTTTTAAAGAAATCAAACTAGATTGTATTTGAAAAAAAAAAGGCTTATACTATAAAAGGCTCTAGGTATCAAAACACTATTTAGAGTCCAAAGTATACAGAAGAAAAGGTGTTTTAAATGAACATTTAATGAATAATAAGCTGCTGAAGCACTAGTTATTGCTGGCATTAGCTGGAAGGAAATGAAAACTAAGTGCTAAAAGCAGAAAGATATCTCTTTTATGATCAACAGTGTTTTGTGAAAAAGTTAAAATCTGAAACCTTGATTGTAAAACATTATATAGCAACACGAGGCTTTAGAGACCCTTTCTAGTTCAATTAATGCCTACACATTTCAGAAAAACAGAAAGATGGGAAAACAAATGATGTCTTAAAACTGTCAGCCTATCCAGCAAACACTTCAAAGCTGATTCCTTGAAGGGTGAGCAAGCATTCTACTTCATTTTTGTTCTTCATTTGCAATTCAGAGTGACACTTAGGACTTTGTTATTTACTTGCTAGTAAGTTGCATTGGTAGCATTTGGACTTTTCCTTCGTCACTTACTGTTCTAGAGCTTTCTTGTGAGCCACAAAAGGTAAATATGTTTCTTCTCCAACTTGGGAAATAGTATGATGAACACTACTTATCCAGAAAAATTCTCTCCTCTCCAGTAGCCATATATACTGGGCAGATGTATTAATGACGTGAGAAAACAAAGCAAGGCAGGTCCAGTAAATAACACTTATTCCTGACCCAAATGACAGAGAAGCCAATGAGGTGAAATGCTCTACTGAACATCATACTCACCAACAAGGAGAAGCTAGTGTGTCAAAGGTGACTGTTGTGGTTTGACCCTGGCCAAGTGCCAGGCACCCATGGCAGCCACTCACTTGTTCCCTCCCCTGCCACAGCTGGGCAGAGGAGGGAAGGAGAGGGGCGAAAAAGAATTAACACAAGGGTCCATGAGTTGAGCTAAGGAACTGGGAGAAAAATGCTCCAAGGACAAAACAGGGTCATTTAAGTTGCAAAGTGAAATTTATTACTAACAGAGTTAGAAGAAGAATATGAGAAGTAAAACTAAACCTTTAAAAGACACCATTCTTTCCCCCCCCAATCCCTCCCTCCTTCCCACCAACAGTGCGAGGGGGGCAGGGTGTGTGGATTCAGGTCAGTCCATTCCCAGGATCTTCTTCCCCTGCTTAGGGAGAGGAGTCCTTCCTCTGTGTTGCCCTGGGGTCCCTCCCACGAGAGACAGTTCTCTGTGAACTTCTATGGTGTGGGTTTATTCATCCACAGAATGCAGTCTTCCAAGGACAAACTGCTCCAGCATGGAAGCAGGGGGCCCCTCTCTCTCCAACCGGCTCTCCCACCTGGACTGCAGTTTCCTCCAACATCCACCCGCTCCAGCGTGGTCACCTCCTCCACAAACTGCGGGACTTTTATCTCGGTCTCTGTCACTTACTGGGATGCGACTGCTATGGCTTCTTCTGGCATCTATGGCTACTGTGGCTTCTCCTGACATCCATGGCTGCTGCGGCTTCTGGCATCCACCCGCTCCAACATTAGCACCTCACCCACGGACTGCGGGTGGCTCTGCATCCCTCATGGACCCCATGGACTGCAGCGAGGACACCCCACCTCACCATGGCCTTACCACAGCCTGCAGAAGAATTTCAGCTCCAGAGCCTGGAGCACCTCCTCCCCCTCCTTCTCCACTGACCTTGGTGTCTCCATGTTGTTTTCCCTCACATGTTCTCACATCCTCCTCCTTCTCTAACTAAAGACAGCTGCGTGCCCATTTTGTTTTGATTTTTCCTTAAATATGTCATCACAGAGGCGTAACCAACCTTTCTAATTGGCCCAGACTTGGCCAGTGGCATGTCCATCATCTTCAGAGGCATCAGAGACTGGCTCTGCTGGAAATGGTGAAGAATTCCAGAAGCTTCTCACAGGAGCCATCTTTATGGCCCCCTCCCCACTACTAAAACCACAACAGTGACTTTGCCTGCAGTAGCCCAAAAACGGTGGAGTCATGAAGGATCATGAAGGGAGAGAGGAAGGTAAAAATCAAGCTCATAGTCCTGGACTTCAGAAGAGCAGACTTTGGCTTCTTCAAAAATTTACTTGAAAGAATCATATGGGATAAGGGCCTAAAGCAAATAAGGGCCTAAGAAAAGAAAACTGGTTAGTATTTAAGGATCTTCTGTTGCACTCAGTGAGTAGGAAGTCAGGCAAAAATGCCAGGAAACCTTTGCAGATGAACAAGGAGTTCCTGACCAAACTCAAACACAAAAATGAAGCATACAAAGAGTGGAAGCAAGAATGGATAGTCTGGGAGGAATACACAGATATTGTCTTAGCATGCAGAGATGAGTTTAGGAAAGTCAAAGCCCAAATGGAATTTAATCTGTCCAGAGGTGTTAAAAACTACAAGAAAGCCTTCTATAAGTACACAAAAGGAGGACTATGGACAATGTGGGCCCAGTGTACTATGAGATGGTGACCTGGTTACACAGGATTTGGAAAGGGCTGAGGTACTGAATGCCTTTTTGTCTCAGTCTTTTCTGGCAAAACCATCCATCAGGAATCACAAGTCCGGAAACCAAGCAGAAAAGTTGGAGCAAAGAAGATGCAACCTTGGTGGGAGAGGTTCTGGTCATAGAATATATAAGAAGGATGGACACATATTAGTCCTGAGAAATCTCTTTGAAATTACTGTCTTGGTAGAGGAGGGAATAATTGGATATTGTCTATCTGAACTTCAGTAAGGCCTTTGGCACAGTCTTCCATAGATCCTCATAGAGAAGCTGTTCATATATGGACTGAATGAGAAGACAGTGAGGTAGATTGAAAACCAGTTCCATGGCTGAGTTCAGAGGGTGGTGGAATTCTCCAACTAGAATTTGCTCAGTGGAACGAATTCTAGCTGGAGATCAGGAACTAGCAGTATACTCCAAGGGTCTGTAATGGATCCAACCTGGTTTAACTCTTCATTTATGATCTGGATCATGGGTCAGAGTGTACCTGCAATGCTGTCATCCCAAGAGATTTCAGCAGGCTGAAGAAATGAGCTGTCAAGAAGCTCATGAAGTTCAGCAAGTGGAAACGCAAAGTCCTGTACCTCATGCACCAGAATATGTTGAGGGCCACACAGCTTGAAAGCAGTTTGACAGGAAAGGACCTGGGGGTCCTGGTGGACACCAGCTTGAACATAAGACACCCTTGTGCCCTTGTGGCAGAGGAGGTAATGATACGTTAGACTGCACTGGGGATATCATTGTCAGAAGATAGAGGGAGGTGATTTTTCTCCTGTATTCAGCACTAGTGAGGCTGCACCTGAAGTCCTGTGTCCATTTCTGGGCTGGCCCAGTACAGAAGGGATTTTGGAGCATAGTGGAGAAAATCCAACACAAAGATAATAAAGGGACTAGAGCATCACTCCTGTGAGGAAACACAGAGAGCTGGGGCTGTGTAAGCCTACAGGAGAGAAGGCTTGGTGGCAATTTGTCAATATTTATATAAATGTCAGAAGGGAGGGTGCAGAGAGGACAGGGCCAGGCCCTTTCAGGACGAGAGGCAGGGGGTGCACATGGAAACTCAGGATGTTCCCTCTGAACATTGGGAAACACTTTTTTACTATGAAGGTGACTGATCACTGCCTCAGGTTACCCAGGGAGGCTATGGAATCACCATATTTGGAGACATTAAAAGCCACCTGGACATGGTTTTGGGTGACCAGCTCTAGGTGTCCCTGTTTCAGCAAAGAGTTGGTCCAGATGACCTTCAGAGATGCCTTCCAACCTCATGCATTCTGTTATTCTGTGACATGCAGGGTCAAGTCTGGGAGTATGAATTCCAGTTCCAGGCATTTTTAATTAGTAAATACATACAATAGCAGATTGGTTCTCAACAAATCCATAATCTGCTTCCATGGCATAGTATGTTCATGTGCATAGGATATTTGGGCAAAAAGACTCACCTTTCACTTTTTGAACTCTGAGCAGAATGACTGAGTTTGATAAGGAAAATATGCAAAGATTTCAGACTGCAATAACATATTTTCCAGGGCCACATTCTTCAAATTGTGTTACATGGACCCATCATCACTCAGTATGGTTTTTAACATTCTCAACAAGTCTGGACCATGACAGCAAATTTTGTTTGGTTTCCTCAGTAAGAACAATCCAGCTCTGAGGTCAAAGCACCAAAGTCTCTCCAGTTATTAGGAGATAGGGTTTCCATGAGTGTGGAATCTGCCCATACAATCTTACATGATTCAGAGCCCATGTGTTGCACCAGACAGTTGCCCTTCCAGCCTAGGTAAATCTGTCAAATCCAGAAACTTGTATCTGAGTAGAAAATCACGCAGGCAGAGGATCAGCAAGTAGAATACTTCTTCCTCACTCCCTCTCTGTATCTGTGTTTTACATGCCTTTAAAAATAAAGTCGTTTTTGAGCATATGCCTTTGCAAGATTAGTTATGATCACTTTGTAACTTTACAACCCAGATGTAGAAGGTCGAGTAGGGCATGGTATAAAAAAACTATATTATATATATTTGCTGTAACACTTTTGATTTTAGAATAGAGTAATTTTGGGTTTCAACTCTACATATTCCTAATTGGTACTCATTCAAAGTGCTTGGTTTCCAAATGATGGCACTGAACTTTTGCCTTAAGTTGATCTTGGAACAAGCCCTTCCTATTTTCAAAAGGTCATTTTAGTGTATTTTCAAAAGCCATTAGTTACTGAAAAGTCAAAGTCAGCAGTGTTCACAGGAAACTTCGATTCCTAGACCCTGAATTATTTAAAAAATAGAACTTAGACATTTTAGAACTTACACAAAGTTGTTTAGACTGTTTTAAATGCTTAGGAATGTCTTTGTATGACTGTGACATGAGAATATGTCCACAAGTAAATGCTAAAGATATTATTCCACAAATAACCATTAAATTTGTTCTTCCTGCATTTAAATTAGCTAACCTAAATGTATTCTACCAGTAAATCATTAAAGATGTGTAGTCAAAATACACAGGGAGCATCATCACAGCTTGAGTGATGATCACTATGTTGGAAAGAAAAATATTAAGTTTGCCCATATTTCACAAGTTAGAAAATACCACTGGGTATTAGAGTGTCATGTGCCTGCCTTCTTCCTCCTCTGGGTTAATAATGTAGCATATATGTACAGCTCACTGCATAATCTTTTTTCTCAAATCTTACAGTGTTTATAAGAATGTTTTTATAAAGTATGACTTCTCAGTAGCATTGAACTGGGAGTGTGGAAATTGAAGCTTCTGTTAAATGTGATTTTTTATTTTAGCAAGCACCTTCAAATAGATATGATTAGTACTCTTACTACTGTTGCCTTAAGGCATCATCACTAGAAATATTATGCTTCCTATTAGACACAATTTATCTGTGATAAAACTTAAACATGGTTTCTGGAATCATGCCAGTGTGAATTTGGCAGATTACTCTGAAGAGCTCTAGACAAGACGTCTTCCATCTATTTCCAGATATAAATGTGTTGTGACAAACTTTGTAAAGAAAAGTGTGCTGGCCTTTGTTCTTGAGTTTTCACCTTTTCTCTGACAAGATCCTCTCTGACTATATCTTGGGGTAAGATAGCGTGAACAGTCTTATTGCTTTCCTGGTTCATAAGACAGCAAGAAGTATCTTATGCTCCAATGATCAATACCTGAAATCATTAAATTTCTTATTCTAATATACTAAATTCTCACTGCCATGCTACCACATGATCTTTCAATTATGGAACAGCATAAATACACAAAAGCCTTCTTCTTATTTGATTATATTTCCTTAAGCTGTGTACTATTTCTGATAGTATAGCATTTTCAGAAATAATTTCTCCTTGCCACAGAATTTCATCTTTCTAAATTTTATGTCTAGGCTAAGGATGGAGAGAATATATTTCTTGATTATCCACAAATTAAAGTGGCATCATATTCTCTTATTTGTGTTTCCTAGAAATTGATACTTTGTCCATTTCATTTTCTAACTGCAATATCCGGGTGATTTATCTGCTTTTCAGAAAGAGTAATGTGTTTCCCCTATAGTTGGCGTTATTAGAAGATGTGTTCACCACTGTAAAAGATCTAGAAATTCTACGTGAGGTGAATAAGGTGACACTTGGATTGAAAACTCCAAGAAAAATGGAAGTACATCAAAGAGTTAATTCACAGAAGTTGCTTTTCCTTGTAGAGGTATCTGAAGCACTTAGCTGGAATCAGCACAATGTTGTAAGTTTGTCTCTAAGATAAAGGACAAAGCTAGATTTGATCACTGATGATGACTAAACCGATAATCTATTTAAAAAGATCAATGAAGAACCATTCTTATCAGCTAACTTGACCTTCTGGATTATTCAGACTATAGAAGTTCATTCACTTTCTGAATTAATTTTACAATTTCTTTAGCTTAAGATGAAGCAAGCCTTTTAGAAAAAGTCTTCTGCAAGAGATAGGGAAACTCAAGATAAACTCATTACATTTTCCCCTCATATTTTAATAAAATTCTACCCAAGATGTATTTACCTAATACAGACAACATGCTTTCAAGCATATTGTTCCTATATTTTGAGCAATGCTTTCCTAAAAATATATGTATATAATAATTGCTATCAGTGATAGTCAATAAAGGAAGGTAAAATGTTGTTTTCCGAATTAATATAGTTATGAAGTCTTCTTTAGGTAATATTTTACTTTCCTTAGAAGATTGTGTTCCAGTCAAAAGGATGCACACTTCAAAACCATTTAAAATACATTATATGTCTCTGCATTGCAAACCCCTGATGCACCCATTGTGGAAGTAAGTGCCTGGGAGGGAATGGAAATATTTAGTTTTATTCAATACTGCTCTTTGGATAACAAATTCATTTGCCTTGCAGCATTAAAAATGAGTAGAATAGCATTAATATATGAACAAATCCTTGAATTCTAGCCAGTTGGTGTAATTTTTTCTTTCTTGTGTTTTATTCCATCACAATGATTTTCCTTTATCATCTGTTTGCTCTGGTTATTACCACTCCTGGATGAAAAGGAGTTAGACGTCCCACACTAAAGCAGTATAGCAAACAGAAGTGATGATTTTCCCAACCAGTCTGCAAAGCATTTTGTGCTCAGAGTTCCACTGATGCAAAAAAAAGGAATTGTGAATATATCCATTCTTCTGGGTGTGAAGCAAAGCTCTGTATAAAGTATCTAAAGAGAAAATTCCTCAGGGAATGGGAGTTGAAGGGCTAAGTGGTTTCAGGAAGTACTTTTCCTTTGGAATTACTGTGAGTCTCTAAAAGTACATTTGATGGTAGGAACTTGGGAGGTGGAGGCATATGTAAATTAAAACCCAGTCTTTAAATCTGCCTGTGGTGCTGGCAAATAATTACATGACCTTTATGAAACTCTCCTAGTTTGCTGCAGCAGATGAGCCCATACAGTAAACCCTAGGCTTTGTTCAGCACAGAACTGATGCAGCAAATATCTTGAATAAATGTTAAGACTGTGAGACTATAGTCTTGATTGGATCTGATATCTTAAGTTGCAGAGGAGTGATTCATTCCCCATTAGCTTCAGACACAAGATGAAGGTGCCTAATTCAGGGTCAAAGTCACTTTGTAATGAACAGAGATAACATTATTTCCAGAAGTCAATTTTAGCCCGTTTTTTCTCATCCCATTGATTATAATGGGGTCAGGCTACCCTCAAAAAATATATGCCACAATGAGGTGCTTCAAGGTAAGTGGAATAAAGCTAGTTGTGATCAGTTAATCCAGTTGGGATCAGCCAAGATCAGCCTAAGATATCTCAGTATAATGAAATTCAATTTTCTTTCTCCTAAGATGACTTAAAATAATACTGTCTTGGGGATTGTTAAATAGCAATCATGGTTATGGCAGAGATCTGTCCTTCTCAACTGGCTCTATGTCCAGCCTGTGGTTGCCTATTGGGACAAGATAATATTCTCCTTAAATCACTCTATGTGCAAGAATTAAATGTGTGGCTCAGCCCTAGCAGGGAATATTTATTGTCTTGTCTCTGCACCTCGTTCCAGTCTGTGTCCTCCTGTGCCCGTGCCAGTCTCTGATGGCACAATCAGGCACAACAGGGGGAAGACTGCCTCTTCCAGGTGTTCCTCTCTGGACCTTTCTTATCTGTAGGACTGGCAGTGCAAGGGTGGAGGCTCCAGACGGTGGCTTTTTCTTCCTGGGGACTGTGTGTTGTTGCAGTGCTGAGGCTGAGCCCGTGGGACTCTGCTGTGTCCCAGCAACCAGCAGAAGGGTTTGGGCACAGAGCTCACTGGCCATGAGTGGGACCTTATCCACCCCTGCACCTGGGGGGCAATGATTTTGCTGACTTGTTCCACTGTCCAGAGTGGCTGCCAAGATTTTACTGTGTCTCAAGTCAGTCCTAAATTATAATTAGTGAAGGGAGGGCATGGATTTACATTATTTATTACAGACCTCAACTTCCAGGCAAATTTCAATCTCAAGAGGGTGGCTTCAGAACTGAAAAAGTCTGATCAAGCAACATGTGGGTCTTTCTACATACCTTATGGTGATCTGTTGCGGTGTGCTGTTGGCCAGGTTTTAGTTTTTCCTCATGGCCCGGCACTGCTGTCTCACCACCCCCCGCCCTCCTCCCCAGTATTTGGTTTCTCCCCCTGGAGGGCTCTGTATTTCGCAATCCTATATAAAGCCCGCCAAATTCAAACCCCACATCCCTTCCTCATAGGATGTTTGTATCCTCCCCTGCCCCCTCCTGTTGGTATATCTGTAACTACAACACAGGGTGCCAGTGCTTCTCTAGCATGACCCCAGTGCCAAATAAACCATCTGAGGAGCCCCTCTGCTTTGTCTCGCCTTCCTTGGCGTGCCTGTAACATCGGTGGGTTGGGTGAAACCTTGCTGGACCTTCGCCAGCCCTCCCGCACCTGGAGCAGCCCGGCCAGTCCCTGAAACTGCGAGCGGGAGCCCGGTGCCCCTGCCGGCGGCATTGCGGCAGTGATTGATATTGCAGTAGCCAGAAAGAGAACAGTTACATATGTTAAAAAATATACAGTCTTCTTTTTCTGCTTGGATTCTGGAGGTTCCTTTCTACTTTCTACAAATGACATGGTGCTGCCTGTACCATACAAGCGTATTTATGACTAGGCACAGTCAGTATTGACCATATTGAATACTAAAGAAATAAAATGGCTTTGGACATAGATGCCATCAGAGACACTAGCAATCCCAAATATGAAACAGAGAGAAAGAAAGTTATCAGTGCAGTAAAAGAAGAGTCTTTGAAAAGAGGCAGAGCAGAGATGAGAGCACTAAGTAATGTTTGAGCTTGTTTGGAGCTGGTTTGGGTAAAAGGGTTGCTCTGAGTTAGACACCAGATCTCTAATTCAGGGAGCTACAGAACTGGCTTCTGTTAGGCAGCAATGTGTGACCTTATTTAAAACAGACATTGTAAAAAGGCTGCAACATTAAGCAATCTGATTATAATGAAGCTAAAATGCTTTAGAGAAGCAGGAGTAATTTTTAAGAGTATTGCTATTACAGCCGTCCTGCCTCTGGGACGAAAACTAGTATCTTTGCATGACACTGTATTACTGAACTGGTGAAGTGCATTTATGGTGATGTTCTTATGGTCTCTTTCTAGCCTCTCTTATATTGCAATACAAGCTCATCTGGCTTCTCCTCGAACTGGTCCATGCATTCAGCTGGCAGAGAAGGATTCACAGTAAGCCATTCTTGTGTAGACCTGCCAGCATTTTCCAAGTTGGTTTGCGTAGCTCCACATCATGCTGCAGTGCATGATACAGACTTATATTTCCCTCCCTGAGCATGCAGCCATTGTAACTGTTTCTATAGGCAGAAA
Organism: Pomatostomus ruficeps; assembly: GCA_013400735.1. Lineage (NCBI taxonomy): Eukaryota > Metazoa > Chordata > Aves > Passeriformes > Timaliidae > Pomatostomus > Pomatostomus ruficeps. Next base: position 23,903 of record VYZT01064003.1, read on the forward strand.
TATAACTGAGTGCCTAAGGATTGTGCCCCTTGTCTGAAATAACTTGCTTAAGCATAGGGTCAGCAAGACTGATCATATGCCTCAATTAGATGCATTTCTCAGTGCTCCTGGAGGATCAAATAGGAAAATGTCTTTGCAATTTTTGTTGTGTCCCAATCAGGTTATCCATACGAAGGCACACATTGCTTTTCAATGAAGATTTAAAATAAAAGAGTCTTTTGAAACCCTAAATGCTGTATGGACAATGTGTCTCTCTTTGATACTGATAATATTAGGAGAAGATAACCCCTTCAAAACTGCATTCACTGAGTTATCAAAAATCTACTGGGTACTAATAATAATAAAAAGCTCAAAAGAGCAGAAATTCCTGACAGCTATTAAGATTACAAGAAGGCAATAAAAATTCCAGAGTGTAAGTCTCATAGAGTGTTTGATCACAATCTAGAAAAGATACAACAATAAAAGACAGATACATATCATGTTATGTAAACCTCTGTTTTCAGCTGTTACATTTTTGAGGCAAAAAATGGAATAATAGTTTCCCAAAATTTGATTCCCAAACAATTTTGATTTAATATACATTACAATCTCCAGAGATTACAAACATGTGCTTTCCTCCTTTAAAATCGAAACATGGCATGTTTTCTTCTGAATTTAGTTTCTCATATATGCCTTTTTTTAAAAAACCCCCCACATATCTGGAGGAGACTTAATTGCCCAAAATAATAGCTGAAGGGAGATAATAATAATAATAATAATAATAATAATAATAATAATAATAATAATAATAATAATAATAATAATAATAACAATAATAATAATAATAATATTTTCTATCTATGAAGTAATTATTGTACATTTTCTCAAAGAATGCAGTCAGTGTTAATTTTTTGAAAGGCTTTAATGGGTCACTGCATTGAAGAAAAATGAATTTTGGAATTCCTAATTGTATTGTCAGATATTTGTAAATGTAGTGATGGTGTTATGAACTGCCAGGATAGTAAATACACAGCATCATTGCTATGGAATTTAAACATGCTATAATAGTGTTTCCATAATTACAGAGGAATACATGGTGGCTTGTGGAAAAAAAGCTGAAACTGGTGACACATTTGAATGACCTGTCTATACTTAATTCGGATTCTTATTCTCTTTCTTTCTAACTGCTATTTGGGGATTTGTTCATTTAGCTATGGTTGCACCTGGTGCCATTGGGGTCTGCTGATGAGCACATAACTCCTGCTCAGGAGCTGAACTTCCATATGAGATATCTCTCAAGCATGCAGTTTAATAGACTGATGAACCTGAAAAAATCTAAATATAGTAGTTGAGATAAAAATTATCTGGATTCATAAAATATACGTACTTGTACATAAATATACAAGATGACAAATGTCAGTGTGTTACATTTTAATGGATCAAAGGATTCAACTCTGCTACTTTTTATTGCTTTGGTTTTTGTGGCTTTCAGGAAAAATGTGTCATGGTCATAACCTCTATACATCTATCACCCAATTAAAATAGACCAGTAGCAATGAACTTATTCTCTACAAATTAGATTAGAAATTTTGTCCTTTAATCTCGGTGTTCCAAATAACAAATACTCCAGAGGAAAGAGACCAAAGCAATAGTTACATTTATATCCTAGAAAATATTTTGTAGCTAAATTATTTGCTGAATTACACTTTCAGATTCTTTGCACCATTTTAGTATGTTTGGCTTCTTTTTTTTTTATTTTTTTACTAGGTAATGTTTAATCCCCTGGAAGATGTTTGCTTAAATTCTACAGCATATTTTTTCTTCTGAAAAACAAAGGCGAAAGTATTGTAAACACATTTTTTTTTCTCAGATACATGGTTTTCCCTTTGTCCTAAAATGTATCAAAGCACTGAAAGATGTTTTTTCTCTTGTAGTTTGCACACTATATTCCCAACATGTAAGCTTCAGAAATTCTTTGAGTTTTTATTAATATATGAAAAATTCATTAGAAACAAACAAACAAACAAACAAAAAACCATCCAACCAAACAAACAAAACCCAAAAAACCCCAAAAAACCCCCCAAAACCCCTCTCCTCAAAAATTCCAAACTGAAACTCAGATGAACACTATCCTCTATATTAATCAATTTTACTTTGTCTGTTGCAAATATTTTAGGAACTGAATGTGCCTTTTAAGGACCCATAGCTGTAAAACTGCTATCCTTCCTATATTCCTAAACAAACTGGAATATTTGGTGTTCAGACTTTATTCAAGGATGAAACAAAATGTGTCAGTAAGAAACTTTTACTATGTTCCTGTTCTTACTGTTCCTTTAGTCTTCTTGACAAGAACCTATGTCTTTCATTGACATATTTGGAGTCTTGATAAAGGAATAGCCACAGAAAAAATAGTTGAACACAAAGTACACTGTGATATCTTCTAAATCTTTAAGAAGATGTCTGGTCTAATAACAATAAGAGGAATGGATACCTCCTTCCTAAGTGCTTTCAGACAAGATAGTCCTCTGAACTACCATTCTTTTAAAGTGTGGGAGCTGAGTGAAAAATGTGAATAACTATTTTATACAATCATTTAGGTGACCCATAGAGGAGCTCTTGCTGTCTTGCCCCTCTGGATATGGAAGACATGACTAATAAGTTATATCAAAAAATCAAATTTGCATTACTGCAACTTTTATTTTTTATGAGTGATTAACTTATATTTTATAGTAATATCTGAATACCATGCAAACTGGGATAGCAATATATTTCCTTTTCTGAGGGGTTTGTGGTTTGCTTTCCAGAAGAGTTTCATACTCATATGAGTGAGTATGAAACTGAATAACAGAAGAGTTATTCAGTTTCATACTCACTCATATGAAACTGAAATTACTGCGGCTGCTATCAGATAATCCATGGATGAAGAAATCAAAAGAGGGTTAAAAGTTTGGAATATATTCCAAATTATACTGAATAACATCTTTCTATATTCACTGCTTAGACCACTTGTGGTTCAGAGGTGCAAATATTGCTTATGCATGTGGATGACTCCATTTGATGACCTGTGGTCAGACTCCTACTCTGCATCTGTGTGATTCACCAGGAGAAAATCACAGAATCACAGAATAAGATGAGTTGGAAGGGACCCATCACGATCATCAAGTCCAACTTCTGCCCCTGCACAGGACCATCCCCAAGAGTCACACCATGCGCCCAAGAGCATTATCCAAACACTTCTTGAATTCTGTCAGGCTGGTGCTGTGACCACTTCTCTGGGGAACCTCTTCCAGTGCCCAACCACTCTGTGGGTGAAGAACCTGTTTCTAATATCCAGCCTAAACCTTCCAAACACAACTTCAGGCTATTACTGGAGGTCCTGTCACTGGTCACCACAGAGAAGAGATCAGTGCCTGCCCCTCCCTTTCCCCTCATGAGGAAGCTGTAGACTACAATGAGGCCTTACCTCAGTCTCCTCGTCTCCAGGCTGAACGGACCAAGCGACCTCAGCTGCTCCTCATACGGCTTCCTCTCAGGGCCGTTCACCATCTAGTTGCTCTCCTTCAGACACTCTCTAACAGTTTAATGTCTTTCTCATATTTTGGAGCCCAGAACTGCAGACAATATTCAAGGTGACGCCGCCCCAGTGCAGAGCAGAGTGGGACAATCCCCTCTGCTGCCCAGCTGGCGATGCTGTGCCTGATGCACCGCAGGACAGAGTTGGCCCTCCTGGCTGCCAGGGCACTGCTGACTCATGTTCAACTGGTAAGAAAAAGAACCAACAAGGCAGCCTTTGTGTCTGCACACAATACCTTCCATCTTTCAGTCCATTGCAAGACAGCTACCCTGGCAAACAAAAGTGTAAAGCTCACAAAAACACCAAGGATATTTGTTAAGTTTGGGGTTTTTCATCAAAACAGAAGTGATTCTCAATACTAGGGACTTAGAGTGATGAAGCCATGGCAAGACCTCCTTGGCTGGCAGCTGAGTTAAAAAAAGTATCAAGATGAAAAGTGAAAAGAAACCACAACTTTTATAAATGTAATTAGCCACTGGAACAGACTATCAAGGGAAAAAGGGAATTCATCATGGCTTGGAGTTTCTTGAAAACAAGACTGCTTTAAAAATCCTGTTTGCTCATGTCTGTAATTTTTATGATGTGGCTTGTGATGCTTAGTGGATTCTGTGTTAAGCCAGCTCCTGTGCTTGTTTGAAATGCTCAGATTTCATCTCATTCTGGTCATGCTGAAGAGTTTATATGGTCCAAGTGATGCCTAATGCCTCCAAAGTAAAAGACAGATAAACACACAAATATTTTTTAAAATCTCAGGGCTTTACAGTCAATCTCATAATTTATATGCTTATTTTATGATTCTTGAATCTTTGGAGTTGTCAGTAATGTAAAAGGGGTTGCCTGCAGTTCTCTACCATCTGAATGGTATGTGAGTGAGCAAAGAAACAACGAAGTAGGACTGCAGCAACTTCATTTTCTCCATGAAATCATTCTCCTTGAAATCTCCTGACTTTTTTTTCCTTTTCCTGATCTTAAAATTCTTCATTTTTAGAGCCATGTATTACAATGGAAAATTCATATCTGTTGCTACAAACTAACTGAAGTCTGTAATTAACACACACAAAGCTGCCAGTGTGCCAGTATATGCTTGAAAAGTATATTTGTCCTTATTTCTGTCTCACTCTCAGACATTATTTAATGTTTATTACCCTTGAGATTTAACATTCAAGTATGTATCTCAGTATGTTTTGATTGCTAGATATCCTCTGGCGTCTCACCAGCCACCACCTGAAGACAGCTGGGAACCTTCTGACCCCTTTGTTGCCTACTCTACTCTGATTTTGAAGCTCAAATGGGAGACTATTTTGTTACCATTTCAATAAAATTTGCTATGTACCTTTGAAACATCTTGAGAAGTGCATTGGTTTGATTCAAGTTTTCTTTTTAAAAAATTATTGTTCAAAACATGATTGAACAAATAGGCAATAATTTATTTATAATGTCAGAAACATATAGCGCAGTCACAGAAGTTCATAGAAAAAATGAGTGAAGAAATAAAAGAAAAAGTCTGTTTAGCTTAGTTCTCTAGAATTAGGTCAGAAAGATCTCCCTTTCCTTCTCAGTTCAGGATGTTTTCCTCTTTTGTCAAGATTATATTTAAGTTTCAGGCTTTATACTTGTCACTTATATCCTGTGGTGGAGTATTCTAGCTTTCATATTAATTTTCTTCAATCAAATCTCCCAGGAGTCCAGATCAGGCATTTTTCCCCCCTGCAAGGACTTCTGTTTTATCCTTCCGGAAGAGGCCTTCTGTCTTCCCATCAAATTTTAGGGAGAAAAAATAGATTTTTTCATTTCCATAGTTATGTAAATATGTTATATCAACTGGGAATCATCCTCTGTTCTAAATTGATTAGTAAAGAGCAATTTATTTCAATGAGGTGCACAACTGTCTCCTTCCCTTTGACGACTATTACTAATCCTTTACTAAGGAATATATTTTTCATATACTTTACTCTATTAAAAATTTTTCATTAAATATGCACATGAAAAGACAATGGTCTCAACTGTATACAGCTCATTACTAGCTTGTGACTGAGGCTATTTATAATGTCAGAGAAGTCCTCTGGAGTGACTGTGGATTTCAGGGTGACTAATCCACTATTTCTTCCTTTAAGGCATATAATAGTGTTGTATTTACAATATATTTCACCTGAAAGTAGACATGTGCATAAGACTGTATTTCCCAGCTAGGTAACTGGAAATGAAAATATTCTGATGTGCAGTGCGTTTCATTTCGCCAGAACATACAGATATATGATTCAGATCTCGTAAGAGGTGTTGGCAGTAACTGGCTGAATATAGTCTATAATGTGGTTTTCTTTTAGCTAGTGTTTTAATCTATTTTAAAATAAATTTTATTTTTTCAAAGTGCACTTTTACAAATGATTTGTGATCTCTATCTGTAGCAGAAAGCCTAAAATAAAGTTTTAACATTTGTTAGAACCATTCTAAGGGAGTTCTTTGAAGAAGTCATGTTATGCTTAGAAGAACTAAAAATGCCTGAAAAAAATGCTCCATACTCCAGTATCAAGGAGATCAAGAATCTCAGGTTATAAAAAATTAGGAATATCTGAATCAAAGAGCTCAGTTTGGCTCTTTTTCTCTTATGGAGTCATAGTATCATAGAATGGCCTGAGTTGGAAGGGACCTTAAAGACCATCTAGTTCCAGCCCCACTACTATGGGCAGGAACACCTTCCCCGAGATCAGGTTGCTCAGAGCCCCATTCAGCCTTGCCCTGAACACATCCAGGGATGAGGCTTCTACAACTTCTCTGTACAACCCGTTGCAGTGTCTCACCATTGTCACAGTAATGAATTTCTTCCTAATATCTGATCCAAACCTAGCCTCTTTTGGTTTAAAGCCTTTCCCATTTATCCTACCTATACATGCCTTTGTAAAAAGTCCCTCCCCAGCTCTCTTAGTCTCTAAAGATTTTGAAGTATTAAAGAGCGTATTAGTAAGCTCATAGGAAGAAAATTCTCATGCATAACACTTGGATTTTTAGAAGTCAGTTTCAGAGAAAGAAATTCCTCTGAAAAGAAAAACATAATCCCATAAATCCCTTCCTGTACTGACACAGAAAACTGTACTTCAGACATGAGGACTGTTTCGAGTGATAATCGGAGAGCTCATCTCTTGCAACATATAGGTATCTCCTCCCTACATTCATGGACTCTTAAGATCATAGCCAAAGGTGTCAAACAGATCAGAGGACTTGGATCTAAACTTTAGTGTCTTTGTACTCCTTTAGTCCTTTCGCCTGCAATTTAGATTGAAAGAATTATAAAATTTATATTTCCAGTAGCTTTATTAGATAAGGAAATGTTATTTCCATTTTACAGGTGGAGAACCAAGGTACAAGGACATTCACATAGAAAGGCTGGGACTAATCTGCAACAGCAAACTAGAAATTTTGCTCATTGATACAAGTGTATTTACATGCACCCATAGAATCTGACAGCTTGAACAACCTGTTTGGAAACATGGGAAAGAAATAATTTCAGCAGTCTTATTCTACTTATTGTGCTGAAAATATGGGATAGTACAGAAATCTAGAAAAGGTGTTATTTACTGTCTTTGGATCATGAATCCTTGTTTTGTTTACTAGTAGCAATTTATAGGGAGCTCTCTGGTCATCAAATGCAGCCCTTTTGTATTTCAGGATGGCATTTCAAATCAAGATTCTCAGAATTAATTCAGTGCTCATCCAGTATGTGAAAATTATTGGTGATAGTTGGGTTAAAAGTCAGGAATTTGTTTTTTCTTTGATGAGGGGGAAATGAGGCCAACAGGATACCAATGGGCTACAAATGAATAAGCCAATTTTCAGGCAAGAAAGGCAGGAGGAGTACAGGCCCTAATTATAGTCACTATATATAAATTTAAATTCTGTCTCTGCTGAAATAGATACAGATTTTGTCATTGACTGTGGTGAAGCCAAGCAATTATTCGTTACTTCCAAGTGAACTCTTGGCCATTATAAAAGCTGTTTCAATATAAGTTGTTTTTAACAGGAATCTATTCTGGTATGTATTATTTATTCAATTAGTTCTTTGTCCTATCAATGAAGCAACCACTTTGCATATTTTCTGTGTGTTTTGCCTTAGAAAAGGCTTCTTGACATTCATAATCCATTGTACTTTCATTCTGGTTTGGCAAAATCTTTAGTACAACACCAGTTTACATTCTTAAACTGAAGCTTAAAGAAACCTAAGGAATAAATCACACCATATTTTAAACCAGTTTATATTTAACTGTTTTCTTCAGATATAGAGCAATTCCACTTCAAATATTGCTGTTGATTTTTTTCCTCCCAGGTAATATAAAACTCCAATTTTCATTAATCAGAGAAAGGGAATATTTCTGATATCACTAAATACCTAAGAAATCTCTGCATGAGTGTGTGTGCCTGTATGTGGTGTTCACATCTAACAAATAACAGTAGGGAGAGCAAAGGCAAGCTATAGACTCTTAATTGAAACTTTCCTAAACTTCCTGAACCTCTTATGTCTGCAAAATTTCATGGAAAATCTCATATGAAGAAGCTGACTTGTGATATTTTGACACTTTCATCTCCACAGCTCAAAAAGCTGAAATATACCAGAATAATTCAAAGCAAAGTTAGCCAAAGGCTTTGAACCTTAGGGATATTATATAAGTTTAGTTTAGATTTGGAGAAAATGCTCTTAGCAGATCTTATTTTAATTTAACTTTTTTTTAATCCACACTAGTTGTTAGTGGTTCATCCTGAAGGTTATTTAGCAATTAGATTCTGGGGATTCAGGCTCTGGAACTAGGCACCGACTAAACCATCAGCTATGACAGTGGCAGTAACAGAGGTCAGGATTTAATGCATGGACACGTGTCCCTCAGATGTGTCAAACTCCAAAAGCTCTACACATTGGTGGGCTGATTGGTGTTTACACTAACCCGTAATAGGTGCCATGTTCTTAAATAATTTGCTATCTTATAGCAGTATTATCATTCTGTTCAAAGGTGAGTTTAAAGAAGATGATTTCTTGAAAGGCTACATCTCTATTTTATGACAGTTTAAAAGGATAATTAAATTTAAACTATTCTTTTTATTCTTCTAAAATAACAAATAAATAACCTGGTTGAAAGCACATGGATCATAGTGACTTTGGCTATTATAAAAAATCTATAAATATGGTCATTGATATATCCTTTGTTATACAATACAATTACTCTGTGGTAGTTTTATTCAAGGTAAACTGTATTTTACTTAGTCGGGTTTTTTATTATTATTTTAAAGAAGACTACAAAAGGGCTTTCACTTAAGATCTACTTGATTTGCTGGAGGTCAGTTTCCTTCTTAAACCTCCTTTGACTGATTTGCTGAATAATTGTTCAAACAGGATGTAAAGAGGCACTGAAAAAACCCTCCAACCTGGCCTACATTGCTAAAACACAATGTTCTGGTAGGCGTAACTTTGGGCACGGCAGTGTCGTTTCAGGTCAGATGCCCTTGTTCTTGCAGACTGGTGTTTTGCCATGTTCCTGTGGATGTGCAGACATTGATAAAGGTGGATGGGAGGCTGGACAAGACCCGGCAATGTGCACTCACAGCCCAGAAAGCCAAACGTGCCCTGGGCTGCATCCAAAGAGGTGTGACCAGCAGTGTGAGGGAGGGGATTCTGCCCCTCTGCCCTGCTTTCATGAACCCCCACCTGGAACACTGCATCCAGCTCTGGGGTACCCAGCACAGGAAGAACATGGATCTGTTGGAGCAAGTCCAGAGGAGAGGCACCAAGATGATTAGAGGGATGAAGCAGCACTCCTATGAGGAAAAGCTGTGAGAATTGGGATTGTTCAGCCTGGAGAAGAGAAGCCTTTAGAGTGACCTAATTGTGATCTTCCAGAACCTGAAGGGAGCCTATAAGAGAGGTGGAGAGGGACAATTTACAAGGGCATGTAGTGACAGGACAAGGGGGGATGGCTTCCAACTTAAAAAGACTAGGTTTAAATCAGATATTAGGAAGAAATTCTTTACTCTGAGGGTGGTGAGGCACTGGAACAGGTTGCCCACGTAAGCTGTGGATGACCCATCCCTGGAACCAAGGCCAGGTTGAATGGCACTCTGAACCATCTGGCCTTGTGCAAGGTGTCCCTGCCTATGGCAGAGGTGTTGAAACTAGGTGATCTTTAAGGTTTCTTTCAACCCACGCCATTCTATGATTCTAAGACAAGTCGCTGGAGAACTTCTTAGACTGAAGTCCTGGTGACTATGCTGGCAATAGCCCAATGCCATTCGGAGGCACAGTTTAACTACGTACATGCAATTCTTTCTCCTCTGTTTCCTGTGGCAGTAGGGTGTGCGGACTGAGGGGCAATAGCAATTCTTCCAGTACAGAGCACTGCAGGGCCAGAGACAAGGTCCAGAAAATATGGTGGCACTCATTGGAGTTTGATTGATACTGTACTGCAAGCTTGAAACTCAGAGATGAACAGAGTTCAAACAAATTGTTCTTCAATTAAATTTTTTTTTCCTGAAGTCCCATCTCCTGCAAAGTTACAGGATATTTTACACTGACTTGAAGAACGTGTAAATCCACCTGTTTTTCTGCTTCTGAATTACAGAACTTCTTTTTAAAAGAAATTTTAATCTTAAGTAGGGAATAATTTTCCTACAAAACCCCACAAATGGAAATATAATTGATCTGATTTATCTGAAGACAATTTGGCTGTGTGACTTTAATTTACTCTAAGCAAAATAAAATGTTAACATTAAATCCAGGAATAAAACTATGTAAAGGTGGATTTTTCTGGCCATGCAGTTTAAAATTTCCCATTTTATTTAATTGCTATAAATAGAAATATATATGTGTCTTGGTGCAAGCCAAGGATCTTTTTGCACTACAGTAGAACTAGTCCAGAAAGTTAATGATTCCTCCAGTCCTCCAGTTCATCTCCACACAACTTCCTAGGCAAGGTACACACCTGCTCTTTGTGTGACTACTGCCTTACTTTCCTGAGGTATGGGAAGATTTTGCACATACAGGATGCATAGTATGGTGTACCCATAATGGGTAGGAAGCTTTGAAAGTATAATTCAAGATTCTCTGTCATATGATTTCTAGTTGTTGGAGCCAAGTAATTTTGTAAGTAATTTCTTGATTTTCCAAAAGTTATTTATGAACTATATTTCATTTGTAGGTCTCTGGCCATTTAGGAGTATTACCATATGCAGGTAAGTGCCTATACCTATAAAGAGCATGAGAAGGAAAAAGTGACCTTAAATGGCACAATAAAAGGAAATGAGGTGTTCTCACCTGGGAAAAAAACACGGTGAGAGGTATATAAACAGAAAGCAGTTTAAACAATCTGACTCACTAGTAAGATACAGTAAAACGTGCAGAGGAAGAATTTCTGGAGGAGGCTGAATTTTTCAGCACTTGAAATCCACTCTGTTCATCTCTAGTCATCACATAACATGATAGGACAATTAACATGTTGTTTTTGTTTTTCTTTCATCTGTAGTAGCTACCAAGGAGACAAGAAAGGCAGCAGCAGCTGCACACAGAGCTAGCTAAAAATTGTTTACAGTTTCCATGGAGAGAGTATCTTTAAACAGATGATTTGATAGACTAAAACCTCTTCTACTGCTTGGGTATCATGTAGAAGATCATTTGGTGTTTTCTCTTCCTTAATAAAATAGAGGGGGTTTTATTATTTTATTTTTATTTTTATATCATATTTGTTATATTTCTTGTAGGATTTGTTCAGCTTGTGTTTCTCAGTGCCAGGGACTTGCAAACACAGATCTCTACAGCTGATGAATTCAGTTCTGTCAAAAACTCCAGCAATAATCCAACATTCCTTATTACATTGTTGCTAGTACGACATGTAAAAATTAATATTTATCATGCTTTTATCTTTCTTCCAAAAACATGGAAGGAAAGGAAATAATTCTAGTAAAGGACATGGTCTTTTTGGCTTCCTTTACCTTCAGTCCTTCAAAACACATTATTTCTGGAAAGATATTCTGGAAAGCAAGTGAGTAGAAAGTAAAATAATAATTCGTGATTAAGTTAAAATTTTCATATTTGAATTCACCTATGCTTTATTTTTAATCAAAATTTAACGCTTCTTTGGGAGTTTTGCAGGCTGCTTGGGTGCTGCAAAGTCCGCCATTATCCAGCACTTTGGTCAGATAAGCTTCCTTGGCTGCCGCTATCGGCTGCCGCTATCGGCTGCCTTATCTTACCTCGCTTATCTCTGTACCTAGCTTGTGCTTTGCAGTGAGAGCAGAAATCCCCGATGGTAGTTTGAAGCAGGTAGAAATAAAGAAGAGAGAGAACGGACCCTCTGTAGCTTTACCCAGACTTTAATGATGTTCTTTTCTTCAGGATATGTGCTACCAGAGAGACCCCAACAGGGTCATTACACAGACTTTTATAGGAAAGGGGAAGGGAGTGGTGATAAGGTGGGTCCAAGGTTCTTAACAAATCACAAATTGACATGGGGTGACAGCTTTCCAATGAGTCTCGGGCAAGGACGGAACATATTTGCATCAATCTATGAACATTACAGAACAATAGAAGTTTCTGGCAACTGTTGAATAGTAAAACCATGCGATGAATATTAAAATAACAGAGGTGGAACTGAGTCTATGATTGACAGGGTTAGAACGTGGCAGCTAGGGGTTTCCCCCTAGCCCACTGCCACAAAAATTGTTCCTGAGCTGGGTATTTTTGCCTTCCCCCTCTCCCTGAAAATGCCACCCTCAAATAATCATTCCCAATATTATTATTTCTTATTATAAAATGTTGAAATACAGATTTGAAACTGTATATTCAGATAACCTTTAAGTATTTATTTTTTCTCTTCTGTTCATGTTTGCCTTCCTTTTTGAACACAATGGTACAAATTAGGATTAAAGCTATTAAAACCAATAAAGTGTGTGTGTCTTGTCCAGACTTGACCTCCTCCAGAATTCTGTTTGTTTATGTGAGATTTATCTTGCTCACTCTGTTATTTGATCAACTTCAGGCACCTATTCCTATGGCTGCTAAGGGATCTTAACCTTTAGGTAACTAACATTAGCTGAGATTTCTTTCTTCTTCCATGTCCTTGTGTCACATAATAAAGTTTGGGTGCCATGGTTCCTCTGACACACATTTGGGAGAGGTTCATTGCTAGAACTTGAGGGACACATCTTTCCCTTTTTGAGTTTTTTGAGTTCCACTTGTGTGGATTGACTTCTCTATTTCTGAATGGCCACTCGAGGCAAATAACCACAGGGCTCCTCAGCCACCAGGTCCTTTGGCCCTAGACATAACCTGAATTGATTACTTTTTCATCAACAGCACAAAACAAGGCAGAGAAATGAAGTTATTAACAACTGCTTTTAAGACCACCAGAATATCTTCATGTTCTCCACAGATTTATCCCTGGCTGTATCACAGAACTCACTCATTTATCTTTTTTTGTCATCTAGTGCTGGTGGGTCCCCTTCTCTGAGGACTTATATTGTGAATTTTCACAGCTATACAGGTTTCTAATAAATCCAAGAGGCACTCCAGCTCTTCTCTCCCTGAATATATTGTCTTAAGCTAACATTTTGTTAACTGTTGAAATCCACTTGAAACTATTCTTATTTAAGATCGTTTTAATTCACTTTCAGAATAAAGATGTCACAGGCTTGTAACACTTCATAACAAAAATAGTGCCCAAGCAGGAATCTCCAAACAATTGAGAGGCTTTTCTGTAATCTGTTCTCCTAATTTTACATCTGGATTTCTCCAGGTATCAAAATTGTCTCTTCTTGGAAGTTTGCCTGGTTAGAATTTGAGGATGAAGTAATTTTTCTGAGTACCTCACATCTGGAAATCCAGCTGCCTCTATTCTGGATATATTGCTGAATAACTGAAAATCTCAGGCATATCAGCTGAACTCTGTCACTCTCATGAAATTTTTGGTGTTTCTGAGGTATCTTGGGCACCCTTTGAAAGTGCCATACAGTGAATTCCATGTGTCCAGAAGGTTGTGGCCACAGAGCACCTGCAAAATCCTGGTAAGGATGCTCTCCTGTAGGCTGGGGCTGGAGAAAAATCCCAGGTAAATGCTGCCCCAGGGAAAGGCTTTGGCTGGTGGCTGAAGAGGCTCCTGCTACAGGCACTGTTTGACATTGAGCAGGGGCAATGTATGATCTGCAAGCTTGTTCATTTCTTCCAGCAATATGACTAACTAGTTAAACATTTTGTCTCAGACCATCACAAGTGTGTTGACTCTACCACTAGCATCTTAATAACAAAACCTTTTTTTATGTGTTTCTCTCATGCCAACACAGTTAATTCTGCTCTTCCCAAGTTCCCCTGGAACACATAATGTAACATGATATGCTAAGATATTATAAAGCTGAATATTCTAATGTCTACTAAACAATACTTTTTATGTATGCAGATACTACAATTTTTAAATTGTAGTATCTGCATACATTTCAGAGAGTGCTGATAGCATGTTGTGTTCTCCCATGTGAGTCTGACCTTCATGTGGAGGCTGAAGCCTCTCTTGGGCAACAGTTACCTCTCCCAAGCCTGCATAGCCCAAGGAGTCTGGCATTTCTGAGAACTCTCAAAAGGAAATTGCTTACTTTTACTAGAATAGGATCAGGTTTGGTCTTCTGGAATCTGTTTATTATGGAAGAACAGTAGGTGCATTTCTGTGAGAATCTTGGGCGATGTTGTCTCTTAAAATACTGCTCATGAGAAGCTGTGTCAGAGTATTGATCCTACATCGTCCTATCATGTGCACCTCCTTGTCTGATTCAGGTCACTAGTCTGTAGACTGGGTCTGATATGGTATTCTGTCCATTTAGGCCATTGTGTTTTGGTAAACTTTAAATGCTCTGTCCTGAAAGTGAATGTTACTATCTCCAGAAAAATTCATGTAAAGAACTCAGTTAATCCATGCACCTGAGTGAAAATGTCCTAACAACCTCATTCCTGCCTGAGAAAGCAGCTTAGCTCAAATCTAAATAATAATATTTTACTTTGTTCTCCGGTAGCAGATAATTCTGTAATTCTATGCAAATGGTAATCAAGCCATTTGAGCAACACCACTAAAAGCTGACACTTTATAGCACACTATATATTTGCTGTCCTTTATTTTTTAGCTTTTCTCAGTATTTATTCTTCTGCTGTGTTTCTGAATGCCTCAGTAGGTTATTTTAAATATAGCTTTTTAAAATTCTTATCTAATACTTCTGGTTAGCATTCAGCATTCTTTTATGGAGAATGTGAATTACACACTGTGTGAGCCAATAAAAATTTCATTCAAAACCTTAAGAAGAGCATTTTTAGAAGCACTGAGGGATAAGACAATAAAACCCAGAATAAACACAAAATAGTGTTCTGGTGAGAATTGCGTATCACCAACCGGAACATTTTGCTGACTAACTCATGGGGGTAATGCCTGACAAACTTTTCTTGAAATCTGTCAGTCCTGTCATTTTCTGCATGGCTGCAGAGTAAATCATGGGCTGTAAGAAGAGCAGCTTGTTCAGTAAATCACTACAGCACTTCCCAGGCACTGCAGTAAATGGACAAGAGACAAGTTTGCATCATGTTGCTTTACATCCAATGTTTGGACAACAGTCAATTAGATTTTATGGCATGGAGTTACACTGAAGCTTTATTGCTCTGTTGGTAATAGGGTACCAACCAGAGAAGATGGATATTTTAACTGCTAGGCAATAAAAGCAAAATACTATTATTACAAACTTTTCTCCCCATTTCTTTTAAAGCTTGACTGCATTACGATTTCATGTCAGTTTTGAGATAATGTATGTCAACACTGTCAGACAAGGTACACACCACCTGCAAGGCAGACCTGTTGGAAGTATGGGCATGCTCATTTTCAATGCCGTGATGGTCCATGTCTAGTCTTGTCTGCTTCTGACTCTGTCACATTGACATTTTATTTATCATTTTCATATCTATTTATTTCCAGAAATAGTTTAAAACATGTAATCCTTGTGTGGTCTCTGCAAACTGGAAAGTAATTTTAGTTCATAGAGTGTATTTTGGCATGTTGGGTAATGAAATCTGATGATATGGCTCAGAGGTTTATGTTTGTAAGAAAGATGCAAAATGGTTGCAGTATTTCTGAAGAGGCCAGATCCCTGGTGAATTGGTGAATAGGGCAAGAGCTCAACCTGGCAGGTCTGTAACTGTGCAAGTGGCAATGTTTGCAAAACAGTGTTAGGGATAATAATGACTCATGTTCAGAGAAGGAATGTAAGCTTCTTCCCTAGAAATAAGGGGAAAAACATGATCCTTGATTAAGCAGAGAGGCAGAAAGAGCCAGAGAGCAGATTCCATCAGACGCTTTTTTAAGGAAGGAAAGATGCCCGTGGGTTTCCTGGAGGTGTGCTGTAACAGGACAGTAAATGTACTACAGGACAACACACACACTTGGAGAAAACCAGTCTATCCAGGTTTTCTGGCAGAGTATGTCCCTCCCTTTTGAGCATGGCCTTACTTGTGTTTTGCTGATCCTTCAGGCAGCTTTTCACATGTGAACATAATTTATATGCTTTTCCTTATCCCTGGGTGGATAGGTCCTTCCAGGCTGTTGGGTAACAGGGAGCCCATTATTTTATGCAAACTTCAGAAAATCAGGACAACTCTATCTGCCCTTTTCTTGGGAAGACACATTAAGGGAGCTCTTGAGCCAGAACACAGGTATCACTCTGGGCCATGATTGAAGGTAAACCTAGCTGTGGTATCTCTGCTTTTTCAGTTTGTGGTCTTGTCCCTGCTGCTCAAGGAAAGTGACTGTACATGCTGTGGAGAAAGCAGCATGGCCATGGTTTCTGCCTTCCCCTCACTACCATTGCCTGACCATGGAGTGAAGTACACACTGAACTGTCTAAACCTTGAGACCCATCCCAGCCTCTCCCACTACACCCCTGGTGACAGGTCTGCTGTGGGGGGAGAAAACCCAGGCTCACCAGCACATAGCATGCCCTAGTGGGCTCCACCAAATTCTGGGTGATCAGGACTTGCCCTGGATGGTCTTAACTGGGCTACTAACAGACCAAGAAATCTCAAGAACTGCTGCTTTTCTGCCCTGAATGGAAAGAGCTATAGAATTTAGTAAGAGCTAAATTGCAGGGTCCTATAAAAATGAAACATGATCTTGTACACATTATCCCATGAAGGTATACATAAATAGCTGAATTTTATAAGAAAGAAGTCTTGTACACAGCAGACTTTAATTTCTCTCCTTGAAATTCCAGAAGCTTGGTACTGGTGTAGTAATTCTTGGTTAGAACAAAATTACAGTAAAATTTACTGAAAAGCTTTTAATTTTCATTAATGTATTCACATTTTATTGTAAAGGATTGTTAAATTTAATGGGCTGCTTTAAAAGAATACCTGTAATAAAAATAATAAGAAAAAATCTGTTATCAGAGATATTACCATTGATTTATTATCATTATCCATAATACTACCACCTTTTATTTTAATACTAGCTGTTTAGTGACCTGTTTTGGTCTCTGTCCAGTATACTGAAGTCACCTGGTTGTGACAGAAGCCAATGGCACACTTACATGGTTTGAAATCAGGATTAGGTACTGTACTGGTAAAAAAACGCAATGATGTTTTACTAAACCGTCTATAAAAAACACTAATTTGAACTTGTTTAGAAATGACTGTAGTAGTGTTTTTAAATAATGTATTTTTATGTGTATTTTATTCTGTCATAATATGTATTTGCAGCAAGCTGCCAGCAAGCTTTCTGTGTTTTTAACTCAACAGTGTTTAGAAGAAACAGTTCAGGTGCCGCTCAGTTTTATGGGGTGCTAAAAGCCCTATTTAACCCTGTTGTTACTCTGTCAAATGTTTACTCTGATGTGGAAGGGAAAGATTTTAACCTTTGAACAGTGTGAGACTTTCTAAGCTTATCAGCACCCAAAGTCCTTGGATAAAATCAGTGAGGAACACCACTTCCAGCTGACATTAGAACTGTCCTGTGTGTTCTGCCTTTTGCTGCTAAAGCATTCCTCTCTGGCTGACATGAACTAAGGTGCCTTTCCCCTTTTCTCCAATTAGTTTGGTAACTTCTTTTCTGACCTGAGGAACAAGAGCTCATTTTTGTCATTTTTGGAGTCCTTTTTTTTCCTTACAGCAACTTCTTTCTTTCACTCAGAGATTTTCCTGACTAAGAAGTCAATGTCAACTTTTTATACTCCTTGATGACCTTTTTTAGTGAAATTGTATACCTAGAATTCTCAAAGAATGCAAAATATTTAAGTTCATGGATGCAAATGCTTGTGTAAATGCATCCTTGTTTATAGAAAGAGTGCTGCACTCTGCTTTTTATACCTTAATCTGATTTCTTTATTCTGATTATTCTGATCCTTAATTCTAATTTCATTAACAATCATGATCTTGATTATATTAATGTAAAACCGGAATTACAGCAAGGGAGTTCCTTTAACAAAATTAAAAGGATCTTACACCATGTAATAGAGTTCAGGATTATTATTCCATGCCTTTACAGATGAAAGCAGTAGGAAATCAATAATATTTTTAAGGGAAATACTCTTACAAAGAAAGACATTCTTACCTGTTATTTATAGTTCTGTTTTCTTTAGACATTAAACTATGTTAGAAATAATGAAAAAGAATGAAAAATATTTACATTTTAAATTTTGATTGAAATAATAGTTACCAGAAATCAGTACATTTTTTCAGCTTAAGCCTTTGATATAGCTATGGAATGTTGGGATCAAATAGTTTCTGTAATTAGACTTCATATTTCTGGTATAATATTAGGTAAGCCTCATAATAGTTTGTAACACTACAGAAAGATAACAGGAAACTACTTTTAAAATTGCCATTCTTATCTTGCTCAAAACAGAACAGTTTATTCAAAAACAGGGTAGTTAGTTGCATTAATGTAAGGCTTATTGCAATTAGGCACTTTACAGAAAAATGTTTGCCAATGTATCATCACAAAGAGACAGAAATAGAAGCAGAGATCTATAGCACCTTTTGTTTTGACTCCTAAAAACCAGGGCAAGCTGTGTGTTGTAGTTTTAGTAGTGGGGAGGGGGCCATAAAGATGGCTTCTGTGAGAAGCTTCTGGAATTCTTCACCATTTCCAGCAGAGCCAATCTTGGATGTCTTTGAAGATGATGGACATGCCACTGGCCATGTCTGGGCCAATTATAAAGGTTGGTTACGCCTCTGTGATGACATATTTAAGAAAAAATCAAAACAAAATGAGCACGCAGCTGCTAAAGGCAGTTAGAGAAGGAGGAGGATGTGAGAACATGTGAGGGAAAACAACATGGAGACACCAAGGTCAGTGGAGAAGGAGGGGGAGGAGGTGCTCCAGGCTCTGGAGCTGAGATTCCTCTGCAGGCCATGGTAAGACCATGATGAGGCGGGGTGTCCCCCTTGCAGTCCATGGGATCCATAGGGGATGCAGAGATCCACCTGCAGTCCGTGGGTGAGGTGCAGTGTTGGAGTGGGGAGATGCCAGAAGCCGCAGCAGCCATGGGTGTCAGGAGAAGCCGTAGCAGGTGCAGCTCAGTGAGAGACAGAGACTGAGATAAAAGTCCCGCAGTTTGCGAAGGAGGTGACCACGCTGGAGCGGGTGGATGTTGGGGGAAACTGCAGTCCAGGTGGGAGAGCCGGTTGGAGAGAGAGGGGCCCCCTGCTTCCATGCTGGAGCAGTTTATCCTTGGAAGACTGCATTCTGTGGATGAATAAACCCACACCATAGAAGTTCACAGAGAACTGTCTTTCGTGGGAGGGACCCCATGCAAAAGCAGGGGAAAAACTCCTCTCCCTAAGCAGGGGAAGAAGATCTTGGAAATGGACTGACCTGAATCCACACACCCTGCCCCCCTTGCACTGTTGGTGGGAGGGAGGGAGGGGTGGGGAGGGAAAAGAAAGGTGTCTTTTAAAGGTTTAGTTTATTTCTTATATCCTCGTTCTAACTCTGTTAGTAATAAATTTCACTTTGCAACTTAAATTGAGCCTGTTTTGTCCTTGTAGCATTTTCTGCCAGTTCCTTATCTCAGCTCATGGACCCTCGTGTTAATTCTTTTTTTTTTTCTTTTCTTCCCCCTCTCCTTCCCTCCTCTGCCCACCTGTGGCAGAAATTTGTCTCAAACCAGGACACTGTGTCAGTGCTTTGAATGTAGAGTTATGGCTAGCTCCAGCACCGAGGTTTGGGCCAAACATGCCCTGCTGAAGTGAACGCCTGTGTTGTCCCCGTTTAACACTTTTTGGTTTGGTTTGCAGGGAGGTTTGAGTGAGTGTTAGCAACACCTTTTCTGGAGAGGCTATCCTGGAAGTTGCCACTCCATTGTGTGCCGCATGAACTCCAAGTCTTCACGAGGAGAGAGTGTGTGGCCTGGTGGCTGATCTCCCACAGCTTCATGTAATGAGTGTGCTGAGCTGCTCATCCCGAGGAACTGGGTTACATCTGTTGTAAACGTACACTCGTGAGCTGCTACCCAGTGAAAATGTAGGGTCCTCAACACCATTTGCCTCTACACTGTATAGTTCTTCTTCTGCTTTATTGTACAATACTACTTGCTGAATATAGACATAACTTTCATTTCATACTATTAATTTGCCAGTACATTTTGAAAGCATCTAAATTAAGCCCAAAATGGAGACTTCAGCCTTGTTGACTTTCAGTAGGATCCGGTGCTCTTCATACACCTATCGTTCTTTGGAAACCATTAAAAAAATACTTACCTTTATTAAGCTTCTGAAGAGGGAAACTGTGTCAGAAGTAAGGAATACGTATAGTCTTCTACTGGCATTAACATGCAGCTCCATAAGATGAATCTCAGTAGCTGCTTAGTGTTGTGAAGCTACTTGCCCAGCAATATGCAACATCAAATGAGTGAAAGGAGAACCTAAAAAACCATTTTGTTTCAATGGGAAATTAGTCAGGTCATAAGAATCAATGTTGAAGCTAGCAATACTAATCTGGAGAAATGTCACAGAAACTTCAATATGCATCAAGGGCATTCTGGTTTCTATCTCACCTGGGAGAGACATTAGTACTGCAACAAAACCCACCTGATCTGGAGGGGATCCAACTGAGAGACCCCATTAACCTTGTCTAAATCCAGCTCACTTTAGCTCTACAGGTTCAGAGGCTCCAGGCCAGGTGGCTTCAGTAAACAGACGGGTGCATTTACATGCACTTTGTGTGTGTTCTTCCAGACAAGATGCAAAGTTACATGATGTATTAAGCATTTCAGATATATTCAGGGAAGAACAAAAACCAGACTGTTAGCAACCTGACCTTACTGGGGAAAAAAGTCAAAAATACTTTTGAATTAACTGAAACCACAATTTAAATAAACTTTTTACTGATTTCCACCCACTTTTAGAAAACCCTCATTTGCCCAATCATAAACACACTGGCTTTTCAAACAAAGCTCCCTTTGACTTCTTTTAATCATGATTTGGCCATACAGTTTTGCTAATTTGGGTGATTCCCATTTTAACTCTCTGAATTATTCCTTTGAACTTCACCTGTCTGTCTTTATTAGACAAAATTGGCAAGTGTACAATAAACAGGATGCATAAAAGCTGATACTTGAATTCAGCAGTCTCTAATTAGATTAAGCTACATCCTACTCTGAAAAAAAAAGTTGATTATGTAGCAGATTGCAATTTTCCTGGAATTTCTGTGTGGTCTATACTATTATGTAAGATGCAGTAGCATCTGAGCATGTCAAATCTGTCACCTGTAGCTGTTTGGGAAGTGGTTTCCCTTTTCTTTTTTCTTTCCCCCCTTTGCCTTCTTCTTCTCTTTCCTTTTTTTTATTTCCACTTTTACTTTCTTTCACTTTGTATTTAATCTTCAAGCTGTATTATTATAATGGTAGATTGACAAGAAGTAGACATAATTTCATACTACAGTTATGAAAAGTAAAGCTTTTTGACGGTACATTGTGATGATACTCTAATATGTAAAAGTATACCTCTTATATAAGAAAAATTTAAAGAAGATGTTATGTACATTTTAAAATCTAATATTTATTCTTGAAACTCTAAACACAATTGAAGCCACAATGTTAAGTAGATTTTTATATCTAGAATAAATAATGAGCATATTTCTCATTTTGATCCTGATTCTTGACCACAGACTGTAGAGTTTAGAAGCAGAGGCTAAATTAAGGTGGGGGAGTTAAGAAGGTGGAAAAAAGGTGGAGGAAGCTTTGAGCCTTTAGGTTCACATCAGACTGTGGATCTGCACTATTTTCATTGTTCCTATTAAATTTTTAGTCATATATGGCAAATGCATAACACTTAATCTCCTTTTTTTTGGTCTTTACATCAACACTCCCTAAATTTTACTGATCCTTCCTAAATATGTTTCTCAGCTTTGGGTTTTCTTATTCATTTCCAGCACTAAACCACATCACAAGGCTTTGATCACCTCCCATCTCCTTGCTGCAGCCACCCTTTCCCTTGACAAAAGCTGTCTTGCCACAGCACTACATCGAAAATCTCTCTCCAGGTCTGTTGACCATGCAGCCCCTGTCTTTGATTCCCTCCACATGCTTTCTCTTCTGTATATCAAATGTGAGCTATTTGTCTTCGCTTCCAAAGATTTTTATGGTCCATTCCCACGGTCATCTCATTGTGACAGACTGAACTACCACATAGGTGGAAAACCTGCCAAGCAGCTGGCTCCAATTAGCCACCTATCTTTTTGAGAGCTGGTGGGAGCAAGGAGAGATCTAAGTGCTATATAATCAGACCCAGCTCTTTCTGAGAAGCTCTCCTATGGTGAAAAAAGGTAGATGTTGAAGGCATGTCAAAGAGAAAACAGCTAAGGGAAAGAAGTAAAAATGAAAGGCAATGCCTCAGTGAAGAAATTAAAAAAAAAAAAAAGAGGGAACTGGAACTGAAAGTGATTGGGGACCCAGCAATCCTGCAATAGAGTGCAATGCAATGCAGCAATGAGACCCAGATGGAAGTCCTTGAGAACTGTCTGCCACAGTTCTCCTATCCTGACATGGCTGAGCCTGTGTTCTAAAGGAACTGGCAGCGTTTGCCTATCCTAAGCTCTGGGTGTGACACTGCTGGGAAGAGTCTTGCACATGCCTGGCTGGCATCTGAAAACCTCCAGCATATGTGGAGATAATTTCAGTGACAGGCTTTGTACGGTGAATGGGTACCTCTGTGAGACACAAAGTACAAACAAACCCTTGCCCTGGGATCACGAAGACTGGGCACCTGGTGCGAGTGCACACTTTTATCTTCCAGAGCAACTCATGCAGGGTGAAATGGTGTCCTTATTGACCGTGAGTAGGAGCACCTTTTTTTATATAAAAAAATTCCTTTTCTTTCATCATGACAACCTTCATAAAGAAATTGCAAATGTGCTTACAGACAATCTTTGATTGGGACATTTATCCTTACAAAGACCACAAAGCCTTAGTTTAGTCAAACTATGTTATCAAGGGTTTTTTTAGTAGAATATAATAGCAAATTGGGATTTATGGCTTAACATCCTGCCCTTTCACTCTTGCAAGAGTTCTCAAGGATGTCTGTAATCAAAGTTCTCTCTCTCTGTAAGTACTTGTAATAAATCTTTCATCTCATTTGGTAGATGTTTCATTCTCTTGCACCTTATGTTCACTATTTAATTATCGTTTGTTTTTAAAGGACATGAATAAAGACAAAAGCAGAAAGCAGGTCTCACTGCATCGTTCCATGGGAAAACCTGTTCCTACCAGTTGACTAAAGTAATTCAAACTCTTCTACTAATTCTTGTATGTTTTTAGCATAGGGTGACATTAACTATTGCTGTTTTGCTTTTGGTCAAGGGGAAGGAAGAGCATTTGCATAATGGCTCTTTTTCCAGTCTGAACTTAAAATTTTAACAAATTAATCCTCATTGCTACAAGGGTGAATTTTCCCACTGATCTTGGCACTTACACTTTCTTCAGCCGACAACTCTGAAGCCTTCAAACACTGCCAGGTTCCTGGATCTCTCAGTCCCTTGTCTCTACTCCTAAATAATGAAATAAACTTTTATGATATTCATTTTATAGGCTGGAAGACATGTTTTGCTTTACAAAGATGGAAACTTCCTTTTTATGAGGAGTCACATGTAAATGATGAGGGATAACAAGTGCTAACGCTTCTTTGGGGGTTTT
>VYZT01064006.1:0-16694 GCA_013400735.1 Pomatostomus ruficeps
CTTTATGACTATTTACCAAAAATAAGAGTAAAGGTTACTGCCTCAGTATGACAGCCTAGGATGCATTATCAGCCTTCCTGAGAAAATGATTACATAGAATTATGAGCCAATATTGAATTGCAGGTGAAACTGCTCCTGGTCATCCTGATTCAAAATTGCCTGACGTGGACTTTCTGCGTGACCCAATTTTCTCGAAGGTAGAGGACCAGCAGCTAAATTTAGCTCTATACTTGCAAATTAGGCAACAGATGATTTTTCTTTCTAAATCTCACCTATAGAATGGTTGCAGCCACACGCACCTAGATACAAAACATCTAAGTCTTGACACTACAGTAGCAATGCTTGATACTTTCAAATGTTAAGGAACCACACAATACAAAAATCAATTTTTTTGTATGATAAATCCCTATGGATTTTTATCTATTTTAGCTGTCTCTAGCATGCTGGCTAGAGAACAAGAAGACACGGTCACATTAGTGTTTTTATTTTTTGTTTTGCATTTACATACTTTTTCAACCTACAAGACACCCATGCCCACAAATACTCACTGCCACCACAGTCTCTCTGAAACCATCAGAACTGCTCCTCAGGCACAAGTGTCACCATTTGGACAACAAAACCATGTGTCCTAAGTCCACACACAAAGTTAAAGGAACTGAAAGACAGTTGGTTTAATTAGATATGCAGAAGGAATTTTTTACAGTGAGGCAGTGGTGAGGCACCGGAACAGGTTTCCCAGAGAAGCTGTGGATGCCCTGTCTCTGGGAGTGTTCAAGGCCAGGTTAGACAGGGCTTTGAGCAACCTGGTCAGTAGAAGGTGTCCCCTCCACATGGCAGAGGGACTGGAACCAGATAACTTTAAGGTCCCCTCCAACCCAAGCCATTCTATGACTCTGTGATTGCTGCAGACAGCTCTTTTATACTCACACCATTGCCGGGAATTAAAATAATGAATATCTCATTGGATCCGAACATATAAGACCATGTACTGTTTTTGGCTCATAGTCCATAGGATTAATCCACCTAATGGAATACTTGGAAGTCTGAAGAGGCTTGTCAGATATTATAGGAGCTTCCATGGCAATCTTATCCTTACCTTGGCAGTAGCCAAAATGGATCTTTCAGGAAGAGTGTATGATATATACCACTCTTCTCGTGACTATTTTTCTTGCCTTCAATAATTTGCAGCTTAGGGAAATCCTGAACCAGAATGATTTTATGCATTTAATAATTTTCAATTAATTATGCAGTCTGCTCCCAAAGCCACATGAACGCCCACATCAGCCTATGTCAAGGAGCTCTGTGGATGCCTGTAAGTAAGACAAAACTTGATCAAACATGACTTTTATGGGATCTGGTGCCTGCTTGCTCTTTTACTGGAGGAAAAAAGTGAATCAATCAATCCCTATTCATCCTCTCTATTGCTTGGCCTACTTTATAAATCTCAGTAAGACTCCCATGGTCACCCTTTGTCCAAACTATAGAGAGGTAGCTTCTTTCTTTAGAGTGACACAAGGCCTTTGATCATCTTGTTACCCTTCTTTGAATCTTTCCTAGCCCTATAGCTTTTCTAAGATATTCTTTAGGGGGACGTGCAGAAAGTATCAGGGTAGGACACAGTATCCAGGCCTTAGGAAAGCATGGATTTATACAGAGACAGGATGAAGTTCACTGTTTTGCCTTTCTCGGAAGTCACTTCTGAACAATGAAGTGTTGTTGCCGTGGAACTGTCACAGCCCCCAAGTTTTATTCCTGAAGGATGGTCATCAGTTCAGAAGCTCCTAACTTCATCAGGAGTAGAGTCAGGAGTGGTTTATGTGCATCTTTTGCCACATATGTATATACACATATAAACATATACTTAATTATCATTTGACACCTAGTTGATGATTTTCATAAAGCCTTTCTACAATTCTTCTGGCAGTCCTGTCTTCTTCCTCCGAATAATTTTGTACCATCAGCAGACATTCATGTTCTCAAACTTCAAAGGCACTGCTCTTCAGAATAATTGACTCAATGCTGTGAGTTGTTTAAAAGCCTATAAAAATTTAACTATGGGGCAGAAAATCTGGCACTGTCCTTACAGTAGAGTGTCCATATATACAAGCACATACATGTTGGACTATACATATATACACAATGTATATAGTAACTGTTATTACTAAGCATTGATGTGAGCTCTCCTACTTTCCTAAAGTGTGAGAGTGAAGGCAGATGCATTTCTGGAGGAGAAGAATCTTCTGCTATTATTTCATATGAGCTATAAGAAGGAAATGTCTTCCTAGGAAACTGACAGCAGCCTTTCTGGCATCACACCAGGTTGATACATGCACATATTCCTTGATTCAGTGACCTCTTATCTCTCTGGTCTCACTTGCAAACATTTAATTGGCCTATAAAGATCCGTATGACTTCAGAACAGGAATCTCTAGGAGCCTTACATGTGCTTTCTGGGAGGATTTAGGTGAATTCCTTGTCACTGGTACTTTTGAGGACAGCTGAGGACAGCTCTCTAATAGCCTTAAGAAAAGGAAACAGTAATAAAACCATTATCT
This sequence comes from Pomatostomus ruficeps, assembly GCA_013400735.1. Lineage (NCBI taxonomy): Eukaryota > Metazoa > Chordata > Aves > Passeriformes > Timaliidae > Pomatostomus > Pomatostomus ruficeps. The sequence continues at coordinate 2,556 of VYZT01064006.1, forward strand.
TTCTAGAAGGGTTCCATTTCCTCCATCTTCTTTGAGCAATAAAGGCATTCATTTCTCACATAGAGAAACCAAGAGCTACAATTCAGACTGCCAGCTTTGGCTAGGCAGACACTGGGAAATTTCAGGCCCATGTTGAATCCTGCACAGCTTTTAAACAAGCTCTGAAACAGTGTATTTAGCTTTTGAGAATGCCATGGTAAGGTAGTATTTGGCCCTTATATCTGAAGCAAACCGACATGAATAATGAATCCAGTTAATTTAAACACACTCAGCCTATTTGGAAGCTCAAGTGACTGAGGGTAAGCATGTGCTTAAAATACTTTGGTTGGTTACATCTGATAAAATCAACATTTTTTTGATGATAACCATTTGAATAAAAGTAGTAAATTAATAGAGAGGCTGCTGCCCTGCAGTGAAATGTTGTCTATCACTGAAACTAGGCCTGTTTTCAATTTGCCTCTACTGACTGAGTTAGATAGAAGGCAAGTGTCTCTGAACTTCTCCCCCAAATCTTGATGTGAAACAGGAGTTCTGAGAAGTCCCCTCCCTAAAAACCTACCCAAGGTGTCTATATTTAACTCATGTCCCACTGTTCTTTGTTTCAAGAAACACTGGAGTAGCATTTAAAGTGACTTTTTGTCAGGTGCTGCTCACTGGCTGAAGTAGGGGGAGTGTTTATCTTCATTTTAAACCAAGGACAGTTTGTTAGAGATTTTATGCTGCCTGACCGTACCTCAGCTGTTGCAAATGTCAATGCAAACATGTGCCATCTGGAGCTATAACCAAACATGAGACTAAAATATTAGTACAGCGAGTAAATAACTCAGTGGTGCTCCTCAGGCATAAGATGGGATGACATAAGAACGTATTTCTTAACTTTTCAGTTTCTTATAAATCTAAAGAAACAATAGATTTCTTTGCATACATATGCATAAATAAATCCAAAAAGGCTCTTCATGTTTAAGCAAGCCAAGAAACAAACAAACAAAACCCCCAAAACAAAACTGCAAACAAACAGGCAAATGCAAACAAACAAACAAACCCAGCTGGATAAGTAAACTCTTTCCACAATTTTTTTAATAGCTCTAATCTGCCTCATAGTAAAATGGGGTCAGAGCCTTCTTCACCACTTTGAACCATAGCAGATGTGCTGCTTCTGGGACATTTCTCCCTTGGTGACAGGTAAGGGATTGGTTTAGGTCATGTTTGGAAATGGGCTAATCTGGAGACATGAATAGCTTTTAAGCTGGCCAACACCAATTGCTTTCTTTCTTTCTTCACATTAAAATTTTTACGAGGGTAAATTGGCAATATTTTATAAGAGCACACCTTGGGATGTAGAGATTCTAAAATAAACCAGAAGTGACCTTGTACAAGTTTGCACCATTTTTTTCCAGCTCCCCTGTTGTCCTGAGTTTTGCAGTTTTTCAGTGTTTCTCTTTGCTGTGATATTTTCTCACCCATTCTGCTGTAAACATGGCCATGGTTTCTTGCTAACTATCTATGTTTTGTTAACTGTCCTTGTTGTTTGTCATTCCATTCTCCTAGGCGGAGAAATATGATAGATAGATGCTTTGACCAGTGTGATGGAAGAGGTGGTGATTTCTACCTCCAATCCACGGTGATTTGTAAAAACATATAAATAAAGGTCAGAGGGTTCTGCCCTCTCTCTTTTTGCCCCCTCCTTTTGCTCGCTCTCTGTGGTCTCTCATTTTGGCTCTCCTTTTGGCTCCTCGGCCTGGTCGGCCATCCGTGCTACACTCCCCCACTAAGGAGATGATGTTTGTACAGTCACCCTTATCAGCGCTGGGACGGGCACCATCTGTCATTTTAAATACAGATAGATGTACCACTCATTATTGCTCAGCAAATGAAAAATGCTGCAAAGCAAAGTTAGAAAATGCTCCTGGCTAGCAATGCCATCTCCAGAGTGGCACTGAAAAGGCAACTCCTCCTTCAGTCCCCTCCCCTGCTAAGAAGAGTGGTTCAGATGATGAACTTTTTAATGTAGTATGGAGCCCACTACAATATTAAAGTTAAGTCTATCCTATATCATTGAGGATAAATGCCTAGTCTGGCAATCAGCACTCCATAAATACCACAGATTAGCGAGTGAAGGTTAGATGGCAGATTAGATATGTGGTGTGTATCTTCAGACTTGCCTTTATGCATTTAATTTGTGATCAGAGGAGCAAGGCCTGAGACACTAAATCCCAAACTCTTTAATTTTTTTTTAAATATATGGGGGGAAGAAAGATAAGAAGATGTCTTCTGCCAGAAGCATAGGACTAATGTATTGAATTTTCCCTGGGACAAAATTAGCATGCCCAAACTTCCCTCGTTTGCCATAGGATAACTTTTCTACCAGTAATTCCTGAATTAAATATCTGTCTATTCAGATTGGGGGAAAGGAAGAAAGCATTTCTACCTCAAAATCTGGATTTTCTAAAAGCTCAGAGTACTTAAAAACTGATAGTTCTCTGTTATTATGTACAAGGGATACTCAATCTGTTAAACCTTTACTGACTGACACCACTGAAGGCCAATAAGGGCAAGAGGCTTCCAGCCTTTAGGCAATTATTTCTTTAGAAATAGGTTGGTCTGACAAAACTGGGAAGAAAGAAAAGATGTTGAGTTGTATATATGTATTGTAAATTGTACATTACTTTTTCTATCTCCACGTGTGAGGCTCAGCTGTCAAGACACTTTGGGGAAAGAATCAGTTTTCTGAAAACCATGGAGTCCAGCAGGGGTGAAAGAGAAAGATTGAAAACCTTGCCAGAGAGCAGTGTGATTTTGAGTAAGCAGTCCTGTGAAATTAAGGCTAAGGAAATGAATTTCAAATGCTCAAACCCAGAGAAGGATAGTCATGGTGTCTCTGTAGAAAGAACTAGGATGCTGAGAGAGTAGAAGATCCCAAAACCTGAAGATGTTAAATAGTACAGGTTAAAAACAGAAGGGAGGGAAAGGTGGGAAAGATCAACCTGGGCACATTTAATGAGAACAGATTAAGTCAGGATAAATGCTATTTGCAAATAGTTGTATGAGGATGTGAGTTGCTGAGTCAAAGGTGGCCACAAGACACAGGCACTTCCATGCTGTTCAGTGGTAGTTTGAAAGGCATTCAGACCTTCTTCTGGACCTGTTTCTGTATGCAGTAAATGATTTAGTCTTGAAACTTCAGTGTTGCAAGATCAGCTGCTGCTTGCTCTGGCATTTATGTTATTTTTGTCACTCTGAAAAACAGCTCTGAGATTTTTAGAACCACACACATTTGCAAAAATCATATTTCTGAAAGAGAAGTCTGGCTGTATTTGTCTCATAAAAGTCTGTACTTAACCACTTTTTAAAAAACCACTATTATTTTAAGGTCAGTGGAAACTCCATTAAAGTGTTTCAGGAAATCATCAGATCATTAGAGCAATGGAAACTGAAGCGTATGCAATGTACTGATTTCAAACACATTATAAAACTGGGCAAGGAATCAAGTGTGTAATGTTCTCCTTCAGGATCCACACAGTTCCAGAGTGATTTTATCATGCTACGTGCCGGTGGTTGCTCCCCACTTGCAGTGGCTACTGGAAGGTATTTTTCCTTCAGAGATGCACCCATTGTCACCTCTCAAACCAGCCTTTGCAACTAAGCAGACATATCTTTTTCTCCCTTAGCTGCCCTGGGAAACATATGCATGAGGAGCTCTGTCCTCAGGAGTGTGTCTGACACCTAGAAGTCCCACCTTGAAGGGAACAGGCACCTCAGAGTTCAGCCATGTACTTGAAATTGTGCGCAGAAAGGCAAGGTTTGAAAAGCACGAATCAGATCAGTTTAACTGCAAGGCTTGTGTGAACACATTAAAAGAAACAAAAGACCGAGAGAAGCACATGTCTGCAGTGTGTAGTTAGTGCTCAAGAGTCCTTTCACCCTCCCCAGCTCCTGTGACTGGATGGTGAGAGCTCTGTGACAACCTTGTGGGAGGTCACATCCAAACTCAGATGGACTGAGGCATTTATACTTCCAGGGCCTCTTTCCCTTTATAGCTCAGATCTAACAGTGGAGGTCATTCTGGCCCAAACCTCTCCCCCTTCTCCTCCCTCCTCCTGCCTCATGTGCTTCTGGGTCATTAGGTCAAACAGGAAAGGCTCTAGAACTTCCTTCCCTTAAGTCAGTATTTGATGCCATCTGTTGCGGAGATGAGATTCTCTTCTGATCAGGGCAGAAGGGTTTCTCCTTGCACAGACAGTTTACAGCTATTCCCATAGTGGGTCAGGATTTACCAGGTTCTCAGCTCAGTGTGAAGTAGAACTGATCTGGGAAATGCCCAAATCCCATTATATAAATGTTTCATGTTAGAACTCCTACTCTGTACCCACACCAAGTACTCTGCCCATTGTGTGTTGTGCAGTCTTCTAAGCGTGAACAAATGGCACAGCTCAGTAGTGGTCTCATTTGAGACTAGACTTGGCAGCAACCACACGTGTGGAGGTGACAGTACTTTGGAGGGTACCTCAGCCCAATTCCCAGCTCAGTGTTTGGAGAAGCTTTTGGGACAAGCTGTGCTAAGCTCCTCCAACAGGCCCCAGCCTGTGGTAGGGGGTCACCCCTTCAGAGCTCTATGCTCCTGCCCAGTCCCCCACACTTCTGCAAGCAGGGTTTGGAAAGGGCAGCACCCACCTTTGTTCTGTCTGTCGTCATCATGCTAGAATCACTTTACTAATAAACTATCAGCTATGGCAAAGAATAGATTTGCTTTTCAGAACAAATGTAAGAATGGAACACCCAATAAAAACAAACCTTTGAAAATTTTAATTTCACACCTGTTTTCTCTTCAGTAACTATCCACATGGGATGTTTATTGTGACTACAAGTGTCACCTTTAAATCCCAAAAATCTAGGGCAACAATGAAATCAAAACTAGTGAAAAAGTAATTCTGGTTTTATTTGTAATGTCAAAACAAGACATCAATTTAAAAACTTTTAAAGTTAAAACAAATGATATAGAATATATTTTAAAATGCCATGCAGAACAGCTAAAAATATTTATTTTTGGAAGAACCACCCCCAGCCCCAATTCGTGTGTCCACAGCAGGCAGTATGGTTTGAAAAAAAAGCAAGCAGAGTTGTTTTATTAGCTGGCCTCCCTCACCTTCTGTTTGAGTTCGTGTTTCAGTGTGCCCAGAGGATTAGCAGATTGTTAATTAGCACCAGAAAACACACATCTTGACACAAAATGTCATTTCAGGCAGTATCGCTCCTGCTGGCTTTCTTAGGACGCCTTCCCGGATAACTGCTGCCCAAAGTCGGAGCGATCCCAGTGCCCCAGACCGCCTTTGATGCGGGGGTGGTGACACCAGGAGGGCACACGTAGGCCCCACCGGTGGGAGCTGGGTTTAGCGTGGAGTCGGGGGGTGGCGAAAGTCGTAGGAGATCCGAAGACAAAAGGAGGGACTCCAGGTATGAACGCACAGTGGTTTATTATGCCACCATGCTCTCCTCAGGGACCAGAGCCCCGAATAGCTCGGGACATCGGGTCTTAAGGTGAACAAGCAGCCAATTAGGTGAGGGTACAGGGGAAGGGTTAGGGAGGGTCCAGGGTTACAGAGCCAGTAACTTGAGGAATGGGGAGGACAGGAGGATGGGCAAGGAAGGAAGAACAAGTCATTAACTGAATAACGGAGAACTTACTAGACTTTGGGAGTATACAGAAATTAATAGACAACTGGGAATCCAATGGGTAGACTCGGAGGTGGGTTTGTTATAATTTGGGTTACACCACCGTCATGTCTGTTTCCCGGGGGAGTCCTCCAGCTCTGGGAGTTCTCCACCAGAGCTCCTTTTCTTGGGTGGTACATTCTGGGGCCTTCAGGCCTTTATTATTAATACGTATCACCCCGACAAGGCAGCAAGAAAACAGAAAATAAAACTAGTAGCTGATAGAAAATCCCATTAAATAATCACAGCAGGAGAGGAAGAGGTTTCTGTAATAGCAAACCTTCTGAAAAATGCTGCTGAGAACATTTTGATAAGGATAAGGGCAAGATTAAGTGTGAGGTCTTGGTGCATTCTGTTACGTATTAAATCCTGACACAGAAATCCCAACAGATGGAGGCATTTAGAAGAAGAGAACAACTAAGGAAGAAAACTGGCAAGCAAATAAAATTATTGGGAAAAAATCATTATTATTGGTTATTTGTCTTCACTGTTATTATTTATGAAGAAATAAGCACTTGACTGCCTGAGCCAAGAGCTTACTATGGAAGTTTGACTCTCAGAGAAGATAAAATAGAGGAAGGTGAGAAGATTTTTCTCCCCCACTTTCATTTTCTTTTCTAACACCAAAATAATTTATTTTCTGCAAATAAAGCATTGCTATCACTGATGTCCACAAGAAACCACACAAGTGGTTGGGTTTGAATGTGCCTTAGCTGCACATAGCTGATACTATTATTCAAGACTGCTAAAAGAAACAATGACATATGAAGATACATCAAAATGGGCATTAATTTCCTTTATAAACAAAAGTTTTCTTCTAGCCCTTTCTTTTCTGCCTTCTGTTTTGTGTGCTTGTTTGTCACTGGATGTTTGAGCAGGTTAAACAACTGGACCTTGACCTTCTTTGGAGTCATCACAAAACAAATACAAGAAGTAAATGAGCTCTAGCAAATTACAGGTGCATCCTCGCTTATTGCTCTCAAAGCCCAGAAGGTTTCTAAATATGAAAGGAAAGAAGGAAGGCATATTAACCCTGATAACCAAATACCATTATTTCTGAGACAGTTGCTGGGATATGCCCTCGTGTACGTGTATCATGTAGCAGGTGCTATTTATGATACTACACAGAATATGAGCAGCGCTGATGGGAAAATACTTCCCTGTTTGTAGAATATTGTGAAGCTTTGCTCTGCCACCCTATTTCCAATTTCCCCATTTCCTATTTTCTTTTCTCACTCCATCATTGGACAGATCCAGGTACACTTCTGAATCCCTAAATGCACAGATAGATTAGCTACAAACAGGATGATGATCTCACACCTGGTAATTCTCTGCAAGAACAAAGTGTCTTTTGATCTGACAATCACCTCCATGAGTATATTATTATTTACACTCTAACCATCTTAAAGGTAAGCCAAACTACCCAGATGTACTTGCAGAATCCAAGGACAGAGAATTATATGCAGGTTGAGTTCACAGATAGAAAACAACTGATAAGAGACCAATATGACAGCTGACTGCAGTTAACCTTTGATTGGGATCCAGCAGCAGCATTTGCTTGTTAATATGCTGCTTTAAAAGCAAAAAATTACACAGTCCTGTCTTGTTTATGGAACAAGTAAAATTAATGGAAAACGTTAATCTCTGGCCTAACATGACCATATTTACCCTATAAAGCCACAGTGCAGTGAGCATTATTTGATACTGAGTCTGAAGTCAGACTGCTTTGGTTTTGCCTTCGCTTTACACTGTGAAACCAGTCCTTTAATGTTCATTTTGCAGACATAAGAGTTGTTTTTTTAAAAAAAAATCATTTACACATACATGTATTTAAACACAAGCAGGCACTTCTCTCCAGTGTTACATAATTCTAATACTAATTTCCCCATTTATCTTCACAGGAGACATAGGGCAGGAAAAAAAGAAAAGGTAAACTGTGTAACCTCACTTAAATTTATTAACAAAGTCCTTTGCATCTTCATCCCTGTGTTCCACTGCATGTAGATATTCCAGGCAGTTTGAATCAATAGTATTTACATGTGAAATGAAAACAGGGGATGCAAAGGTTGTTTGGGGAACTGCTGCTGTACAAGACTGAGCTCGAAATACAAAACAGGTTTGCAATGACGGCTCTGTGGAGACAGAGATGAAATCTGTATCTCACTGTAGCAGAGATAGTGGCCAAGGGGACCACCTGTGGTAAAGTAAGAACTTAAATGAAAAACATGCACTGGAGAAGATGAGGTGTTTTGCTGGTTTTGGCTGGGGTAGAGTTAGCTTTTTTCAAGTGGCTTGTAGGGGGCTGTGTTTCGGATTTGTGCTGAACACGGGGTTGATAATACAGAGATGTATTTGTTATTGCTGAGCAGGGCTTACACAGAGCCAAGGCCTTTTCTGATTTTTGTATTGCCATGCTGGGGAGGAAGCTGAGGGTGCTTGGGAGGCTGGGAGGAGCTGGGACAAGTGGCCCCAATGGATCAGAAGAATACTCAGGACCATATGACATCATGCTCAGCATATAAGATGGGGAGGAGGAAGGGGGAGACGTTTGTAGTGGTGGTGTTTGTCTTCCCAAGTCACCGCTAGGTGTGATGGAGCTTTGCTCTCCTGGAGATGGCTGAACACCCACCTGCCCATGGGAAGCAGTGCATTAATTCCTTGCTTTGCTTTGCTTGTGTGAGTGGCTTTTACTTTCCCTATTAAACTGTCTTTATCTAAACCCACGAGTTTTCTACCTTTTACCCTTCAAATTCTCTCCCTGATCCTGCGAGTGGGGGAGTAAGCGAGTGGCTGCTTGGGGCTTGCCTGCTGGCTGGGGTTGAACCATGGCAGGTGTAAAGGCACTAGAAGCTGCCAAGCTAATGGATTTATATGAAAGAAAACCAGGAGCCAGAGGGATTTTCATGCAGCCACTTCCCGTGGCATGGATGGAGTAATTGGGCAGGAAAGGAAAGGAACCAAAGACTGAGAAGTGGAACTAAACTACCCAGCACCTCGAAGGGAGAGTACAGTTCATAGACAACTGGAGAAGAGCCCACAGCCTCCAAAGGTGGTAGAAATACATAACAAAAGTATAGACAAGCCTAATTCTCAGTGCCCTTTTGAACTGTGCAGGGGCCTGTTAAACAGGGATCTCTTAGATGCCAGTGAACAGGAACCATTCTCTTCTGGCACTTACACCAAACTGCTTAGAAAGGGTGATGGAAACATTGCTGGAGTCAATGTTCACAGCACATAGTTCTGTTTTCATTCCAGAAAATTGGCTGGTTAGCTGATCTGACAGAAGAAAGAGATAAAACAACTTGTGGAGTTGATCCCTGGGCTTTCAGAATATGCTTTGATTCAAGAAGCAAGAGAGAGTCCCAGCACTATGGGCTGGCTGGGACAGTGGGAGACCCTCACACAGCTCACTCAGTGCAACAGCTCTGCAATGGGGAGACTTCTGGGTTCTCAGTGTGGAAACCCAGGGATTTATTTCTATCAGTGTTTTTTCTTCAAACAGTTCATAAAACTCAGCTGTTGTGTGATTTGCAGCCTCTGTGGGGAGTGCAGGCTGCACTTCACTCCTGGCTGGCACAAGCTCAGCAGAACGACTGGCGGTCCCAAATCTCACAGCCTGATCACCAACCTCTTTCAACAGAGCTAAAAGAGAGATAATAGTTGGCAAGGAAGCAGCTGACCCAGTGACAAAAGGCATTCATATTTCCCACCATTTAGACCAACACCAGTCTGCCCAAAAGTCTTTTTATCGGGTGAAATTTCATCTGTTGCAGAGGAGTTCTGAAAGAGATGAGTCACTGAGAAAGATAAGGTTCTCAATGAGGCCATAAATAACAAACCTAGACATAGCAATGTCACCCTTACATTTTAGGCCATTGAATGTGACCATAATGAAGTGCAGTGTGCAGCCACTGAAGCTAAAGCTCAAAGAGGACACACAGTTTTTCACAAAACCTGGAGGTAGATTTGAGACTCAAAGCCATTTTTCCTGTTTATTTGCCTGGCACGCTGCCAGCCAGGGCCCTTTGGAGTCCTGGGCTAAGCCCCAAGTTAAATCTATTCATACTCTTTCTTGCGCTGTAGGATAGATCTCTCCTAGCGAAGCTTCATGCATTTGTCAGCTTGTGCTGACAAGCCTGAAGTGGCCCAGCCTCTGAAATGCAAACAGAAACACTTTTGGGGCACAACTCCAAGGCCCGCAACACTTGCCAGAGCAGCACACACCTCCTCCTTTTTACTCCTCTGAGGTAATAAGCTTAAATTCAAAGTACCCCTCAGGAGGTTTCACCAGGCAGCTCTTTACAGTGCTTTGAAGGACTCCTGACCTGTTAGCAATTGCCCTAGCAGGAACAGACCACCCATTTGTTCTTTCTGGTTTAGTCAGATCCTCAGTCAACCCTCTCTGCCAAAAGGGCTCTACAGAGGCATCTGGACAGGCTGGATCAATGGGTCAAGGCCAACTGTAAGGTTCAACAAGGCCAAGTGCCAGGTCCTGCACTTGAGTGACAACAACCCCCTGCAGCACTACAGGCTGGAGGAAGAGTGCCTGGAAAGGTGCCTGGTGGAGAAGAACCTGGGGGGTGCCGGTTGATGGCAGCTGAACATGAGCCAGCATGTGCCCAGGTGGCCAAGAAGGCCAATGGCATCCTGGCTTGTACGAGAAATAGTGTGGCCAGCAGGACCAGGGTAGTGACTGTACCTCTCTACTCGGCCCCAGTGAGGCCATACCTCAAGTCCTGTGTCTATTTCTGGGCCCCTCACTACAAGAAAGGCATTGAGGTGCTGGAGTGAGTCCAGAGAAAAGCAACGGAGCTGGAGAAGGGTCTGGAGCACAAGTCCTGTGAGGAGCAGCTGAGGGAGCTGGGGGCATTTAGCTGGGAGAAAAGGAGGGTCTGAGGACACCTTATTAGTCTACAACTCTACAAGTTCCTGAAGGGAGGTTGTAGCCAGGTGGGGATCAGTCTCTTGTCCTGGCTAACAAATGACAGAATGAAAGGAAATTGATTTAAGTTGTGCTGGGGAGCTAGATTAAGGGAAAATTGCTTCACTGAAAGGGTGGTCAGAGATTAGAATAAACTGCCTAGGGAAGTGGTGGAATCATCACCCCTGGAAGTGTTCAACAGGCCTGCAGAGGTGGCATTTAGGGACATGGTTTAATGGTAGACTTCGTAGTGCTGGGTTACCAGTTGGACTTGATAGTCTTAGAGATCTTTTCCAACTTCAATAATCCTATGAAAACTCAGAAACCCCCCTCTAAAACCAGCAAGTAACCATCCCTCAGCCACTGCCACCACTGCCCTCTTTCAAGCAACCAAGCCAAGGGGCCACACCTCTGAGGGGACACAGGGTGAACAAAGGCCATTTTTGTTCCGGGGCTGGTTGAGCCTCTGCTTCTCTCAGGAGCTTGTGTGATACTGGGGGGGCCTGCTCAGCCACAGGAAGGTGACCTTGTTGTTAAAAGAACTAACCTGGCTGAGGGAATACAGCTGCACCCAAACATGCACTGTGCCCTGCCTGCAGGGGATGCTGCAGAGGGCAGTAACAAACACAACAGCCTTAGGCTGGTTGTGTATGGAAAGGTCAAAGCCTGAGAGTAAAGCAGTGCTGGAAGGGAGAGAAATCATGGGAAGCGGACATGGAATGTGAAAAGGAAGGAAGGAGAGGTTCAGCATCTCAGTGGAGGAGGCTCTGCCTGCCGGAGGGAGGGTGCAGAGGGCTGCATGCCCAGCCCACTCCTCATGCTGAGCACAGTATCTGCCTTTGGCTCATAGGTCCTTCTCAAATAAATGAGTTGCCACTGCCCTGGCTCTCCCAGAAAAGCTGGTATCTCACCAGAGCTAAGAACTAAATTACTCCTTCATTTTCCTCCATTTGAGTCTGTTCACCCACAAAGCACATGTCCCTCTTGCAGGGGAAGGGCTGGTATACAGTGTGTACCACAAGAGGATTTCGTGTGCTGGGGCTTTAAAGTGCCCACAATCGGCGGGAATGTTGGAAACTGTATCTCTAAAAANATGCACATTCTTACAACGTAGTGGTGGTTTTAAATAAATTATGCAGTTGCTTTTTTTTTTTAATTTTCTAAAAGATTCCTTTAAAACCCAGGGTACAGTCCCCCACACAGTTAACAAAATCTCTGCTACCGGCAATACTGTGGTGCCCTCAAGTGGACACAGAACACTGAGAGTTGTGCTACACTGCAGTCCCTGCTCTCCACCTCGTAAACACGGCCTGCAAACAAAGTGCCTGCCCACCCCAAGAGCTCCTTGCCATGCCAGAGGAATAAATGTGCTTCAACATTAAGATTGCCAGATCAAAAGTTTCCCACTTAAAGAGAAATTTATTTTTCAAGAAATTACTTGTTTTATTAAAAAAAAAGTATTAAAATAAACAGGGGGATTGGTTACAGCACTACCCTCATGATATTTCCAAGGAGTAAGCAGAAAATAGAGATGTTTTTGGGTCCAACCACAGACCAAATACCCTTAAGCTTGATTCCTTTCACCAGATGCAGTATTGCTGACCGACCTTCCTCTGGAAATTGGCAGTAGATGCCAAATTGGCTGACACCAGCCCCCACCAACGTGCCATCCAACCCCTTCTCAGTGCCAGATGTGAAATACCCCATTTCCCACCTGCTGCTTCAATGGTGGCAAGCTACCTATTTATGGCTTCCTCCTCCTCATGATTGTGTTTCCCATATACTGTGCTCTTTGTCACATCACAAAGATGTAGGGGCAGCACAGGCTCCAAGAGACACCCCTAAAGAAGACAGGGAAGATCTCGGGAGGCTGGAAAGGAAATAAAAACATTCTAACACCCAGGTCACATAATTTAAAAAAAATCCCTAACTTTTAAGACTAATCAATGAACGTGGCTGAGCACGTGGCTGAGCCCTGGAACTTCAGGTCACAGGACAAGTCATGCTACTGCTAGACAGAACTTGAATCATGGGGGAATGACACAAAACTTAACAGCGGTGTTCAGCTGATTTACCTCAGCTAAACACTCCACAGGCAGAGGTTCTGTGGGAAGAACAATGCAGGTGATGATCTGTGTCACGAACATGCTCAGCTTGCTGCCTACCATGGCCCTTTCCATCGAGCCATTCCCCAGCAGTCCCAGCCTGTCCTGGTATCCAGGGCAGGGCTTGGCCTTTGCCCCTGCTGAATTTTATGGGATTCCTGTTTATCCATTCCTCCAGCCTGCCCAGGAAAAGCATTCCTGACCTCAAGCATTAATCATCTGCAAATTTGATGAGGGTGCATTGCATTGGCCTCCTCCAGGGCATTGATGATGTTGAATAAGACACACCCGAGCAACAAGTAGAGAGCTGCAGGGGTCTGTAAAGTGCAACCCATTAACCACTGCCCTCTGATCCCAATCATCCACCAGCATTTCACCCATCTTCTAGCTGTCCGTCCACCCTTCCACCCCATTCCTAATATCCTGCCTTGGTTACAAGAGTTTTCTGGGAAGCAGTGCCAAAAGTCTTGCTAAAGTCAAGGGAAACATCATCTCTTGCTCACCCCTCATTCCCAGATCCAGTCATTTCACCATAGAAGGCCATCAGATTAGTCAAGCATGACTTAATCTTGTGAACAGCTATAGAAAGAACTGGCAATAGAAGACTAAAGCTACATCAAACCATATTGATTAGAAAGAGCACTCCTAGGTGCATAAAGAAATCATGGCCAACCAGAGCCAAACAGAGGAAACTGTACAGTGGAACAGGAATGAACACAAAACTTCTTAAAACAGTGAACGAAGTTGAGAAATGGCTTACCTAATTTAGTTCTCTGAATCAGCTGCTTTAGAGTATTCCTATGCAAAAGTAACCAAGCCACTGCTAAAAACCTGGTAAAGATTTAACTCTCAAAGGAGTTAATTAAAGAACCTGATTACAATACCTGTGAGTCACTGAAGAAGTGCATGGGCAGTGCACTCTTAAAAACACCAACTGAACCTGGGGCTGGTAGCATGTGGGCCAGGCACAAACAGACCCCAGCAAGCAGCACGTTTGAGCAGAAACAGCAGGTTTGGTCACAGCAAATTTTAGACCCACTACTGGATGACCAGTATTTGACTCTGGACAAAAAACATTTGCTATCCCTATCCTCAAGAAACATGCCTTTCAGACATCTTCAAAAAAGCTCTGTGTGCTTGAAGTCAACATAAGTAACCCACAAATCAAATGCCAACCTGTGAGATATTTGGTGAGTGCAGAAATTTTTCCCTGAAGATCCATCAGAAGTGAGCTAAAATACAGTGCAGAGCCAGTGGCATGTCAGTATTTTACAGCTCAGACAACCATTACAAGAGCTGTAACTCAAAGCAAAACCCCATCAAAAAAAGGGAAAGCTATGAGTACAAAAGATTGTTCATAATCTTTTAGTGACAGATGAGGAAGCTGTCAGTACAGGCAGAAAC
>VYZT01064007.1:0-11895 GCA_013400735.1 Pomatostomus ruficeps
ATATAAGTGCATTAAGATTAATTCAGGGCAATGAAAGAACTTACTTTTGAAATTACTTTTGATTATTCTGTGTTGAAGTGTCACAATAAAATAAAGCATTTTAAGTTCATCTTTGAGCTGACTCCTCAGACCATGTCTTGCCTTTATTATTACTTTTGTTGCATAAAGGGCTACACAGCACTGGTGGGGCCACTTCTGTAGTGCTGTTTCTAGGTCTGGGCTCCCCTGTACAAGGAAGACATTTACTTACTGGAGTGAGTCCAGGAAAGGACCATGAAAAGAATTAAGGGACTGGAACATCTTTCTTGTGAGGAGAGGCTGAGAAAGCAGACAGTGTTCAGTCTGGAGAAGAGAAGGCTCAGGAGGACTTTATCCATGTGTACACATAGCTGATGGGTTGGAATGAAGAAGAGTGAGCCAGACTCCTCTCAGTAACACCCAGTGACAGGACAAGAGGCACAAATTACAACCTGTGAAATTCCATCAGAACACGAGAAAATTTTTTCTTGTGGGAATGGTCCAACACTGAAATATGTCGCTCAAAGTGATTGTCAAGTCTCCATCTCTGAAGATACTTGAAATCCAGGTGAGCACAGTCTTGACTCTGGGTGACCCTAGGGCAGAGTGTTGGACAAGATGATCTCAAGGGGTCCCTTCCCACCTCAGCCATTCTGTGATTCTGTGAGGTAGAGGTGACAACCCTTAAGTATCTATTCTACTTTATTTATGTGGTGTCTTTTCACAATTATGAAACATACTGTTTCATACCATAATGAAGCTGGATGATTTTCACCTCTGGAATAAGTCACATTTGGGTCTTTTTTATTACCTTAATCAGCAAAAATACATATACTATTTTAACCTGCCCCTGTGATCATCTAGGGATTAATCTGACATCACATAACTAATTTTATGCAATTTCACATTACAGTTCCTGAAACTTACCATGATAAATTAGAAGCTTTTTTCCTGTTTGCATCTCTAAATTGATAAGCCCTTTGATCTTATGTACAGTTGTTCATACAAGCTGAGATCTGTTGGAAGGTCTGACTTCCCTCTTTGAGCAGTGTCATTGATTCATGGCTTCAGTGGTGTGTGAACAGGATGCC
The DNA here is from genome assembly GCA_013400735.1 of Pomatostomus ruficeps. Taxonomy (NCBI): domain Eukaryota; kingdom Metazoa; phylum Chordata; class Aves; order Passeriformes; family Timaliidae; genus Pomatostomus; species Pomatostomus ruficeps. The sequence continues at coordinate 1,110 of VYZT01064007.1, forward strand.
ACTTATGTCACCATCACTAAGACAATCCAGCACTGCCAGGCTTTCACATTTTGTCTGCTGTCATTTGTTGGTGCTGAGGATGTTTAGATCTGTGCAGAAACCTCCTGAAGGACTATGCAAAGCCTTTAGTATCTGGCAACCAGTTCTGGAGTCCTCAAGGCCTAATGTAAGCAGAAGAACATTATTCTAAATACTTGTAGGGGTATGTTGCAAATTTAACAGGTGTTTGAGAAGCTGATTTGGTTCACCTGTGAGCTAATCAGAGTACTTGGTTTTAAATTTTCTGCATTTTATGGCAAAAACACAACAGAAATCTCTCAAGACATACAGAGAAACCATTGGCTGCTTGAATCTCAAAGGTACCTTGTTTGTACCAAGTAGGAGAAGTTTTTTATAATGGCTGATAACACCAAGAAGTGTGCTCATCTGCTTTTTTAAATTCAAAACACTGTTTTAAAGAATATTTCTTCTTGTTATTTTTCTGATTTTATGTTATAATCTGCTTTGCTTGTAAGGAAGAGACAAACAAGTTTACAGCCTTGTAAGTAGGCATTTCCAACACCACTCATTATTTACAGCTCTACAACTCAGTTTTCTTAATTTCGGGCCATTTAGTCTGACCATATGGCCTCAGAATAGGAGAAAGATTTTAAGCCTGCATGAAAATTACTGTTTTCAGTCAAAAGGAGAGCTCGTCAAATTAATCCTGATTAATCACAAAATTCCTCCTGGTTTTGAGGGGGCCTGTCCATGCTCAGATTTCCACAGTACCAAAATGAATTCTAGAACTTCCTTATTTTGTCTGCAGAATGTAGCATAATAAGGTATACCACCCTTTGTTGAGTCTTAGATATGTTTGCTCAGGCAAGAGTATTTTGGATGAGGAATAGTTTAAAATGCTTCATTCATCTTCAGAGATAAAATTGGCATGGAAATGTAAAACACTGTCAAGGAGAAGAAGAGCACACCTTGTTGTAGAGGACCATTGTACACTGCAGTTGAATTGCTTTCACTAAGTTCTTCTCAACTGCCAGATATTTTCCAGGGAAAAAAAATCCTGGTGTTTATATAATGTAGATTTCACCTTGTCTCATGACAATGTAAGAGAGAGACATCCAACCATTGAATTCTGTCCAGGATTTCATTGCAAAACTATGTTGTATGTATTTACTTTTTTCCTTCATCACCCGTAGATATTTCTATAACTTTCTGTGCATATAGTTTGAGAAGAGATGTTGAGCTTGCCTCTATGAGTGATGATTATTGGATATTATGCTGTGGCTCTGAATCTGCAATATCTGTCCTACTAAAAGAGTTTGTGGATAATATATCTATTCTTTGTGCTTAATCTTTAAAATTTTGTCTTGGCTTCTATTTTTATACCCCTTTTGTAGTATGTACACATGGTGTTTCAGAAGTAAAGAAATCAAAGGAAGAAAAAGTCTCCTGTTCCATATACAGAAAATCATTCTGAATCTTGAGGTTGCTTTAAATTATTTTTTTTCATTCCTCCTTACTCATTGGGAATCTCAGGAATAGGTAACTCTGAAACAGTTAAAGGAGAAATATCTCTCAGCAAGAGACACAACAGCTTATTTCCCACTCTTGTGTGACATGAATAATTCTTGTTACTAAGGGGTCCAAGTAAATTTCAGTGGCTTTCACCTGTTGTAATGAACTACAGTCAAACCTCCTTTTCATCACTGAGCAGCAAATATATAATATAATGTTGTGGTAGCCACCTCAAAGCATTGGCAGCCTACTTGATGGAAAGCAGACAGGAATCTCTTTAGACAAAGATCTGTGTTTTCTTCTCTCTGAAATAATATTAGTTATTGCCTTATCTGGATGCAGCACTCAGTGAAAGTGCAGTGAACAAATCAGTGCAAGTATGTTAACAAATGTTTATAAGGTGCTTCTGAAGGCAGGAGTCCTCAAGTTCAATGACTTTAACATGAAAAGGGAATTGTTTCAACACAGCTCCAGGAGGTGTCCTGCCACATATGAGTAATGGAATTGAGGTACAAGCACATTGTCCACAGCAGCATGTGGACACAGATTTGGATTTCTGACTCCTTTACTGATGGAACAATCTGAATCCCCAAGCAGCTGCCCTGAAGAACCTTCTCCCTCCCTATTTCATGGGGTGTTTGTGCTGGTCAGGTGTCATAAATGAGACGCACACTAGAACTGGTATAAAATAAGTGAAACCATAAAAATTACAGTAAGTATATTGGCTAAAATGTCTCCATTCCATTATGGTTGCAAGAACTGGAGTTTACTTTACAGGTACAAGAGAATTAAAAAGTGTTTGCTCAGCTTAGAAAAAATTTAAATCGTTCTAACAGCCAACATTAGTTTAGCAAAATAACAAACCCTAATGTTCATACATATAGGGCTACATTAGACTAGTGGAAAGGTTGCTGTTTCTTCTATGTTGTAATTTTGTATGCTTAGTAATTTGCTTACATTAGTTAATATCTCTTGGACCTTCACACTCCTGTTCTGTCTTCAAGTGCATGCATATTCTGATTACATTTGAGCTCCAAATAAGTAGGAGTATGGAAATGGAAACCAAGTTTTGAAAATCAGGACCTTGCTTTTAGTGCCCCTTGCTTTAAATAAAAAAAGGCTATTCCTGTCCTAGATATTTACACTTAATATCTACCTATTTCATCTTTAATGAATTATTCATACATTTATGTGTGAATACTGTGTGTAAAACCTTTCATTAGAGAAAGAGGGCTTCTGAGTTCTGGAGCATATACCAATATCTCCTCCTCAGGTGTTTCTTTGATATGCCAGAACATCTTTCTACTGAAATCTTAATCCAAAGTTTCTATAGTGAAATGAGTTTTTATGCAGTTTCCAGTCACCATCAGAGAGAGCTTTTTCATGATCCCTGTTTCTTCTGCTAGCAGCAGTATTTCATGTTTCATATATAATTTTTTTTCCTTTTCTGGCTGATTTCTATTTAAATCTGTTTATTGTTTCAGAAATTCATTTTGAAGTAGCATATTGCATTCCTGCATCTCCAAGCCCTTTGCCCTTCTTCGTAGTCTGGGCTTTAAAGTGGTGAGGAGGAAGAAATAGGGAGAGATTTTTGTTTCTGGGGATGTCAGGCCTCAGGAGTATCCCAGCGGCACGGTCATGGGGGGGAATTGTGTTTGAGTAGTGGTGCTGCCTTGTAACAAACAGAAGCAGCATTGAGAGGGCATGGAGAGACCAAACTACTCAGTTTCCACTCCTCAGTGCTTTGCCATGCAGTTGTTGATACCAGAGAAGGGCTTTTTACACCTTCAGTTTGGATATTCCCTGCTGATCCCTCACTTGTCCAGTCACGGAGCTGCTCCCCACTGCTTTTTTTGCCACCTCCTCCCTCCTGGCCCTGCCGTTCCCCTGCCCTCCCTCTCACCAGCCTTCCCTGCTCTGGCCTTCCCAGTTCTAGCTCTCTGATCCCCTTTCTCTGTATGCAGATGCTCGTTTGCATATTAATTCAAATTCTGGCACCATCCCAATTTTCCTTAGCTCTGTGTGTCATCTTAAGGATTTGATTCAGCAGCACTATGGGCCTTGCACCTTTGTGGTCATGAAAAGTTTATCCAGTAACTCACCCAGCATTGCCTAGTGGTGTTCAAAGTCTGTTCCCCTGCTCCATGGCCCTCTGCATTTCCATGTGTTGTTTCAAATGCAGGATATAGATTATTTTAAATACATAAAGTGCTTACCATTAAGTAAGGAAATTGTGAATTTTCATTAATTTTCAGAGTGCTGTCCTCTAATTACTACCAAAAAATCCCCCTTTTCCAACTACTTTTTTGAAGAGATGAGGAAAAATTTACTTCATAGAGTTGTAAGACTATTTCTGTTAAAAGATTATCTTTTGGGTACTCAGCACCTTTCAACGGGATTTCCAATAAAAAGAGGGCTTATCTTTCACCTCAGTAGGTTTGGGGTTATATCATTAATGCAGCAAATAAGGAATGTCAAATCTGTTCAGTAGTACAGATTTGCTAAGTTACAGTAGGAAAAAGTAGTGATCCAAATTAGACCATTTTGCCCTCTGTTTTGGAAGAAGTCACAGGTTATTTTACATGTGCAGGAATTCATTCTTGTACCACACATCATGGGACAACTTAACTTCAGTCTTGTTGGGAACTCACACCCAGTTGAAGTTAGTTTGCTTGAGACTGATTTTTGGATGAGCAAACATTGTAATGACCTTATAAAGATGCTTTATGATATGTAATAGAAACGTAGTTTTGTGGATTTTTATTCCATACTAGAATGATGAAAACATTTCAGTTACTGGAAATTTTATGTTTAAGTCCTTCCCATGTGTTTGCCAGACAAATAATCATACAGGCTAAAATCTGTATATGTTTTCACAAATACCTTGCATTTGTCATAGAATACCTGTGAATAATATTATTATCTGAATTATAAGCTGAACTCAGAAGATAACACTAAAGCATTATTTTACAGGCACTCTGTTGGACTGCCTCCACTGTGTAGACTGTTCTATAGAAAATAACCTCTAACTGAATCACAGAAAACAGCATTTCAGCATCATTTTCTTTGGTGCTGACCCTCTTTCTTTAATGTATTTATTCGTATAGGATGGTGTTTATTGATGAAGGTATTCATTGTAGCTTATCCCCAAGTCTGTAGTGAAGCTTTTGAAGACTTTTTGTCCTAATAAGAATGTGAGGATTTCAAGTCAAGGTGTATGGTTATTTTCTGGTCTGAACTTACATTACCTGCTTCTTTCAAATTTCAAATTATTTAGCCTCAGGGAGCTTTCCCCTCTGTGATAACATTTCAGAGTTTGTTGTCTGATTCTAAGCAGGTAAGGCAAATAAAAGAAAGAAGGATAAAAATAAAAAGATAAATGAGCAGTATCTGTTGTTTCTAACAGTGTGAGTAAACTCTCCAAACTACCTGGGTTTGAGAGAGAGATAATGAGAAAAGCCACCAGTTTGTCTGTCCTCCATATGTATATTTATGTTCTCTTTCCTTCTCTGCACAACACTCTCAGCCACTGTGCTTCAAGAGATGTCAGAATTTCATCTAACATAGGTTGTCCAGAAAACCCATTTCAACAGGTGGACAAAAAATGCCAAGTCAAGGCTATAGCAGGTAAATGTTCAACTTGTGAAGGCCTGAGAAGCTCTCTTGATCAGGCTGCATATTCTCCCTGAGGAGCATGGGTAGTAGAAAAATTGTCCAAAAGTTTCACGTAGTTGGGAACTGCTGGTTGATCTTTAATGGGTAGCATTGAAATTTTGATATGTTGTCCCTAAAAACTGTTCCCATTTACTTATGATCTGTTCTCTCACTGCCATCCTGTATTCCACTAGCACTCCTTTTGAACTTTCACCAAGTGAAAGGAATTGATTCCAAGTGATACTGACTTGGCAGTGACAGACAGTCTGTTGCAACTTTTGAAAGAGCACAGCTGAATGGAATTAAAAGTCCACCTTTTGACCTTCAAATATATTAATATGCTGCTAATTTAATGACTTCATTTGGTGATTTCATTCTCCACACAACATCAGCTATATATTTAATTTAAAAAAACCAGACTTTGGTGAATTGTTATTTCTGGTATTTAAGTAAACAACCTGATTTTCAATAGTTTTGAACAGATTTTTCACTACATGGACACAACTGATTTTGCACAGCATGAGGTCTTGCTTGGCAAAGACTTTTTATATTACAACTTACATCAAGAAGAAAAGTTGATGAGCTTAGACTGGACAAAGCTTACCTGTATTTTCGGGATTTTATTTTTTATCTCTTGTTTGAAGCTCTGTGCCTCTGCTTCCTGACAGGCTAACGTTGTTTTTTTCCAAATGCACTAAAGAATGAAGTTCAGTATTAAAAAACATACCTGTACTGAACATGCTTTTCCATGCTTAGTTCTGGGTAAAGCCAATATCAAAAGGGTTTTCATGGTAGAACATCTTTCTAATTTTTATATGGAATTTTCTACTCTTGGCCTAATCGTAAAATATGTAATAAATGTTCATGGTTATAAACATGCCCAGTTATTGGTAGAGCATAAATATTTACATATTAAATTGCAAGTGTGTGTCTGCACATGCATTGATGTGTGTCCTGGGGAAGAATCAGAACCATAGGAAATGCTGAGTTGGAAGGGATCCATAAGAATCATTGAGTTCATTGAAGTCCAACTCCTGGCCCTGCACAGGACAACCCCAAGAATCACACCAGGTGCCCCAGAGCATTGGTCAAACCTTCCTGAGCTCTGTCAGCCCTGGTGCTGTGACCACTGCCCTGGGGAGCCCATTCCAGTGCCCAACCACGCTCTGGGGGAAGAAGCTTTCTCTAATATCCGACCTAAACCTCCCCTGACACAGCTTCAGGCCATTCTGTCACTGGTCAGCCAGCTTCTCTCTGTTTTTCTTAGCACATTTCCAAAAAGGTTTCCAAGATAAGATTTTGTTTCCATGAGGGAGGTCAAGCTCTGTCTCATGATCTCCAAATCGAGGGATCAGGAGTAGCTGATTGTTGTAGTTTGCATTTTTGTGAAATAAATTCCTCAATTGGCATCGCATACCTTGCAAAGATAAACATTGTGCACAGGTAATCTCTTGCATCTGCTTGGCTGGTCTCTACTATGACAAATCTTTCCATATTTTATGGAGTCTGTGACTCTATAAAACTGAAGTTTTGAAGTGTTTGTGTGTTTAGGATTTGGCTCCTGTTTAGCTCTTGCAGGATCGAGAGAGCCAGCATGCAAAATGGGTGGAGGGGATTGTTCAGTTTTTGATTTTTTGTTATTCACAGAGATGCGATAATTCTGTGCTTTCATTACAGATGTCTTGAAAGTATTAGTCCGATTTTTATAATTGAGTGTTGTAAGATTTCCATGTGTTGAATGTTTCGGCACTTGCCTACTGTAATAATTGGCTGGAATGCCATCTTGAGAAATTTTCTGAAAATTGTTATATTTGCTTTACTCCATATGTAAGTGACTTTTCTGTTTTAGTGCCCTGTTTTTCAGTAGTGAAATATGAAGTATAGAAGTGTTAAGAATGAAACATAGAGACCACATTAATTTTTTTTCATTATTTCATTTTTTTAAAAAATTCACTGCTTTCAGTTTTATGGGGAGGATGTATTTTAAATCCAGTCTAGAAACAATGATATTTTCTCAGAAGAGTTTAAAATGGCAAGTCAGAGTATTGCTCAAATGTTAATGGCTCAAGTGGAGGGTTTTTTATTGCAGACCCATAAAATGTTCTACACAACAAGAATTCTAGCAAAAGCTTTATAAATATGTCATGAACTAGATTAAGTATTTACGGAATTTATAACAGAATAAATGTTAATTTTAACATTTTAAGATTAGTCTTTGGAGAAAACATTTACAAAAGCTTTTTAAAACCTGGCCCACAGAAATGGAAATGACACTAAATTTGTAGAATAAATTAATCATTTGTAAATGAAAAATATGCTTGGATAAACTTTACTGTTTTCCCTATGTTGATGGCATTTTTTAGTTATTTTATTCAGCTATTAAAACAACAAAATAATGTTTGTAATCTCCTTTTTCCAAAAAAGTTTCTTCAAATTCAAAATCAAAATAAATTAAGTCACACAATAAATACGAATAAGACATAACCTATGTAGCTCTTCAAGAAATACAGGGAGGTATGGCATGTCCTCCTGACCACCTAGAGGGACAAAACTGGTTTTGAAAGGTTTTCTTTTCTTTTGGTGGAAATTGCTATTTTAGCAGCTATGCAAAAATGGGGAGTGAATGTTTAATTAAGGAAGTAATTTTAACTGGTGATTCAAAATAAGATTGATTGCTGTTTTTTACTTCTAAATGAAATCAGTTGTGTATTTCTGTATTTTTTTAAGGAACAATGCTTACTATTTGACTCCATTTTCCTGTTAGATACATGAATAGTTATTTACATAATTATATTTTTTAAAACATTTTAAAAACTTAGGCCATTCGTAACGGAACCTTTTATTAATCTACACTGCTCTGCATAGCACATGTGCATCATTATATGTACATTTTGTCTGGGAACTACTATGTTTTGGTAACAAATGAGTGTTTAAAGCATGTGCCTTGTAAATTTATGAAATTTGGAGCAAAATTTTGATACAGGAAGGTAAAATACTGAATTAACAATGGGAATAGCTTTCTATGGTCTCCTGTTTTATTGAATCTGTGCTTGCTCAAGTACTCAAGGAAAAGTCCTGGTGCCAAAATCCAGGTGATCCATATTTCACTCATTTCTACAGCACAGGTCAGGCCTCGGTGTATTAACAGTTTCAGTTCTGTACAATTTGTGGACTGTCAGTTTTTCTGTTACTGCTTATTCATGCATAAAATAACATTTTAACATTTTCTGCTTTGCATGATGATAGAAAGCTCCTGAATTGTAAAGTTCTGCAAATGTGATGAATATTATTAAAGTTCTGTAGTATCATTTCTAGCCAATTTAAATGCTTGCTACACTGGGCCTCATTTGTGCTGTAAGTTTAACAGTATCTCTTCACACACATACAATTTCTTACAAAGCTAATATGTAACTTCCATATTTTGAGATGTTATGCTATTGACCCTTTGTTGCAGTGGAGATGCAAAAATCCCCATGTGAGCTTGCCATTTCTGAAATTTATTACCTTCCCTGTCATTTTCCAGAAGTGTGCTACAGCTTCATTGATATTTGTCAGAGTAGTTTATCAGGAGACTAATTGCTCACTTCTAGTTTTTCTTTAGACATGTTAATGCTTGGGTAACACACTACAGGAGAAAAGTTTGTGTGATTTTACAAGAGCCCAATCCAGAATTCAAGGCATCAGGAAAGTTTCTCTGGAGATGACATTGGAAAGAGTGGGGAATAAGCAAAATTAAAACCGCCACAACTGTTATTCAGCTGTTATTTTTTTATGAGTTTTGTTTTAGTTTGATAGAATATGTTGATGTCCCTTGCTATTGAGTAGTCTCTAAAATGCTTTTATTTTTAGTGTGGGGAAGTAGCCCAATGAGTGACCGTTCTGTACTTGGGAGATGTTAAGTTCAGAGCTGCAGATACGGGTCATGAAGACAGTACTTCTAGATTGTAAGGTTTTAAGTGTTTGAGAACTGTCTGAAAATGATCCAGGTAGACTCTGTTCTTAAGTTTTAATGTTTTGGGGAGTTTGTATCCTGTCAAATACAGTGCTTTCTTATCTCCAAAGATGAAATTTTCCCATCTTGCCTATATAATATTTATATATGGACAGGAAATAGAAGTCAGAATCCAGATATGTTGACCCCTGAGATATAATATTGACCTCAGTGAGTATTAACTTCTCAGATCAATAAATGCTGTTATTGACCTCAAAGAAAAATCAATAGCAGCTTGTTAATTTGCAAACTATGACTGCAAGAAAATGGTACACATTTTGTTCTTCATTATCACCTATTTATATCTATATTTTAATGCTTTCAGTATGCCACCTAGAGATCATCATGTCAAAACATTTCAATCCCAGCTGTTAGAAGGTTGGGGATACAGACATTATACATTATGGAATAATTGAGGAGCACTACAGGTTAGTTCCCATATGTCATGAAAATAATACGCTGAGCAGTTGTATTTCACCTGTGTTGTTTTTTCTTTCTGGGGTAGTCCAGTTCATTTCATTTCATTTCATTTCCTCTGGTATGCTTCATCAAAACACTGCATAAAAGTACTATACCTTACCTGCCAGAAAAGATTTCTGCATGAATAATAAGGGGTGTGAAAACCTGACTATTGAAAGTGATCTGAAAGGAGACTGAAAGTGATCACTACAAAAAATCATAATTAATATACAGCAGATTTTTCCTATTTACATAAGGATGACAGGTTTCTAGGCAATAATATGTTCTGCAATGTTACTATATGACTATATAACAAAGAAGAAAGTTTTAAATGACAAAGTATTGGTGGAGAGATGTTGTTTTATATCATAGCAGGTTTTGTATAGGAACACTGAAATGTCAGGTTTTACAGAGTTTGAAATGCCTAAAAAATGCCTATTGCTGAAATTCAAATGTCAACAGTTTTTCTGCATATATACCACTTTGATATTTAAACCTAAAAACCTCATCAATGATTTAGTATTACTTTGGCCTTGTTATGATTTGACTGCCAAAAAATGCAGAGGCTGATTTGGTCTGGAGAGTAGTGTCTTCATTCACAAGAGACAAAGCACAAGTCTTTCAACCTTTTACAGTCATTAATTCCGTCTGATATATCTGCAGTGATCTTGGCAAACTGATGACTGTGGTTAGAAGACTTTTCTATCATTAAATGACAGTATGAGAGGTATTTAAGTGCAAAAATAAGGCCATACTTGCGTTTGTACAACCAAAGTTGCTGCAATTTTTTTGCCGGTTTGATGGCTATGTGGTTTTGCTCTTTAATACCGTGGGCTCCCAGAAATTAGTTTGTGCATCCATGTAATCCTTTTGAGAGACAGAAACAATGATATTATACTCATTATGTAGATGGACCAAAGCACAGTGATGTTAAATTATTTAAAAAAGAAAAAAAAAAAAGGGAAGAAGGCAGCACCAAGTTAGACTCATCTCTGAGGTTCAGAAAAATGAGGCCTCTGCAGATCGGGAAAGATGTTTGTGGTTATAATGAGTATCTTTTCTGTCTTATAGAAGTCCTGAATGGTCAGGAAGGATGGTATCTTTAAGCCAGTATAGACATCCCAAACAGTAGGAGCATTTTCCTTGATTCTCTAACTTGTTTTGAGTAAT
>VYZT01064009.1:0-38941 GCA_013400735.1 Pomatostomus ruficeps
AAAGGCAAAAACTGCTCCGCTCCTCCCACCCCGTCTCGGCAGCGACGAAGGTAGCACAGCGTGGTGGTGACCTATCCTTACGCTTTTTAAAGTAAACTTAGCTTTTTCTAACTTTTGTCTACTTTTCTCTTTCTATCTCTTTGCCTCTCCTACTCTTAAATAAAAAGATATCAATTTCCTTTTTTGCATCAACTTTTAATCTTGTTTGGTTCTTACCTCTTTTTTTGGGCTTATTTTGAACCTCAAAGTTCTTTCTGTTTTATTCATAGAGACTTAGTTTTCTTTGCTCTCCTGTGTTTAAACCACTTTGCAACACCACTTCCCAGGAGAGCCTGTTCCAGTGCCCTCTGGGTTAAGAACCTTTCCTGATACCCAACCTAAACCTCCCCTGACACAACTTCAGGCCATTCCCACAGGTTCTGTTGCTGGTCACCGCAGAGGAGAGATCAGTGTCTGCCACTCCTCTTCCCCTCATCAGGAAGTTGCAGACTGCAATGAGGTCTCCCCTCAGTCTCCTCTTCTCCAGGCTGAACAGACCAAGTGACCTCAGCTGTTCCTCATAGGCTTCCCCACTAGACCCTTCACCATCCTCGTGGCCTTCTGTTGGATGCTCTCTAACAGCTTAATATCTTTTTTATGTTGTGGTGCCCAAAACTGCCCCCAGCATTCGAGGTGAGGCCACCCCAGAGCACAGCAGAGCGGGACAATCCCCCGCCTTAGCCAGCTGACGATGCTGTGCCTGATGCCTCCCAGGATGGGGTTGGCCCTTCTGGCTGCCAGAGCACTGCTGACTCACATTCAACCTGCCATCGACCAGGTCCTTTCCTGCAGCACTTTCCAGCATCTCATTCCCCAATACTGTACATCCAGTGTTGCCCCATCCCAGATGAAGAATCTGGAACTTTCCTGTTGCAATGCCTCTGGTGGGGGCACCGGGGGTCCACTTGCGGTTCCAGAGGCTGGCTGGGCTGCTCCAAAGGCACAGGAGGGCTGGCAAAGTTCCTGCAAGGTTTCACCCAACCCACTGATGGTACAGGCATGCCGAAAAAGGAGAGACGAAGCGGAGGGGCATTCCCAGATGGTTTCTTCGGCACTGGGGTTGTGCCAGGGAAGCACTGGCACCGTGTGTTTCAGTTACATAAATACAGACATGAGGGGGCGGGGGGAGGGTACAACAGCCTATGGGGAAGGAGTGCTAGGTTTGAATTTGGTGGGCTTTGTATAGGATTGCGCAATACAGAGCCCTCTGGGGCAGGGGGAAACAGATACTGAGGCAGGGGGAGGGGAGATAGCAGAGCCTGGCCATGAGATAAACCGAAACTGGCCAAAGCACACCGCAACACTTTACCTTGTTAAATATGGTTTGTGATTACCCAGTCCTCTAAATTATCACAGTCTCTCTGCAGGCAATTTGACTCCCTGTAACTGGCAGACTTTATGAAAGATGACTATGATGTTCTTTGAGTAATCCCCACATTTGATACAACATCTCTGCATTGGATAAAGATAGGTGACAATTGAGAGCATAGGGAAAGTGTTAATTTTCTTCAGTTAAACTTAAGGTTTCAATGTCTGCTACACAGGAGTGCAAGTTGCAACCTAAACATATTTTGTTCTTAGTCCGTAATAAATGCCTTAGCAGGCAATTTTGTGTGTATATAGTTTTCTCAATAGTGTTAGATAAAAGTTTACCCAGCCTATGTGGAATCCTCAAAAGTATGATCAGCAGATTCTGCAATCACTTCTTTTTCAATACATTATGCAAACTCTTTGGAAAGGAGATTAGTTTCTTCCCAAATAGCAACAAGATGTTGTTTCATTAAAAAAGTTAATGAATTACTGAAGCAGCATTTTGTGGGCAAAGTTTTAAAAGACTTTTTTCATAATGTTAGTGATTACAGACTAATATCTAAAGTAGCTTCTCAGTTATGAAATGCTGACTTTCAACATTTCTTCCACAATCTATTGAAGTAATGCAGATCTAAGTCATAGAAATGTCACCTAAATGGTAGTATTTCCAGAAAGCGAAGCTGAGTTTAGATTATGCTCTAAACATATGAAATATAGGTCTAAACCCTAAATATACTCAAGTTTTCAGGCTTAACTCCAGACAATGCTAGAAAATATAGGTTTATATGCAGCTGTCATCATTCAGAATAGGACAGAATTATTGTATTCACACATTCTTATAATATTCCATTCAATTATCTTTCTTTTTTCCTTCTGACAATATGTTTCTTTAGCTATCCAAGCTTTGCTACTCAGTATTACTCTGAATTGAATCTGTGTTTAGGCCTATCAAAACAAATCATTAAAACTGAAGTTATGCCATGAGCTTATTCTGAAGGCTGATTGCACCTGGGGCTGCAAAGATTGCAAGAGAGATGTGGATATTGCTTGGAATTCTCTGGTCCTCTTCATGTGAAGTTGATTTGATGCATTAATGTTTTGGCCTCCAGAGAGAATGGTCTGTAAATTTTTGGTGTTAAGACAAGATTTTACCTCAAAGCACATACTACACATTGTGGAAGATCAAGACTTGCCGTGATCCAGCAGGCTGCTTTTCATTTTAAGGACCCATTGCAACCCAGTTTTTTGTTAGTACAAAATTCTTGTTTGTCATAATATCTTATATATCATACACACCAGACCTTTTATCTGTCCTCTATTAAATAATTGCATCAGCTGGCTTTTATCTTCTAACTCCAGAGATAAGAAAGAACACATTCACTTTTAATTGTAAGTAAACCTTCATCCTTTCTGAATTTGTCAATTAGAAAGTACTATAACCACACACTACCAGAAACCACGTATTCCATTAAATATACATCAGACAGACTAAAATATAGTTTTTAAGCTTCTAGAATCTGCTGCAGTTTAAATTATGTTTTGATAAAATGTGTAGAGCATACATTTGTAGTTGCCAATTTACCCGCAAAATATTTGGATAAATGTAAGTTTTTACTTATCTTCTCCTTTACACTGATAAGACCTCTTCACACTCTCAGTGGGCTTATATATTCTTTACAGAATACAGTGTCTTTTCTAACATTATATATATATATATATTTAAATTACATCTCTGTTTTAATTATATTCCTTAGACTATTAGAACATAATGCTTACATATTATTCATATAAGCAATATGAAATGTATTGGCATACATGATTTTTGAGAAAAAAGTTCCTTAAAAATAAAAACATTCTTACAGTGGTAACATCTGTTATAACTGGGCATATCTCTTAATCTCTTCAATTCAGTTTAGATTTAGTAATGTCACAAGTTTGTGCATGTCCCAGGATGAGTTTTCGTAGGACCTGGCATGAAGAAATTCTAGAGACCACTGCAGGATTCAGTGTGCTGATGCAGAACTGCAATTTAAAACAGTAACAAGGTCATTAAGGGTTATTTGTCCGTCTTCCCCAATGAGCTGCTCAGCCTTTTCAGCATTCATGTGTGTTGCTGCTGACACAGGTCTCCCAGATCATGGTTTGTCACAATTGCTAGTCTCACCTGACTTGAAATGTTTCAGCCATCTGTACACATTTCTGTTTCATGGCTTCAACCTTGTACAGTTTGCATATTCTTATAAGTCTCTTTACTGCCTGAACTTTCATTCTGTAGAATTTCTTTCCTTACACATTGCCATATATGATGTATACAGTTATGTCCCTTATAACGTTCAGTTCACTGGCACTCAAATGCCTGCTTTAGAGACCCTCTAGAGTGGAGAAGATAAGCATGCAGGGTCCTGAAAATACTTAACTCTGAACACACGGAGAAGATTTTTTTGTCTCATTTTAATGTTAAAGGGCTTATGGCACTCAAATTTTAATAGATCTGTTGGCAGCTAAGTACCACAGTGCCACTTGTTCTCTCATTTCTCCCGCTGCCTACTCCCCGGGTTGGATGGGGAGGAGAAATGGAAAAGAAAATAGTGAAAGACCTGGGCTGAGATAGAAAAAAATTAATAATTAAGAAAATATAATAATAATAGCAATAGTTGTAATTAAGGGGGGGCAGAGAGAGAAAGGAATAAAATCCAAGAGAAACAAGTGATGCGCAATACAATTGCTCACTACCTGCTGACCAATACTCAACCCCTGAGTATTTTCGCTGAGCCACAGTTGATGCCTCTGAGTCAAGTCCTCCAAGTTTATATACTGGGCTTGTTGTCCTATGGTATGGAATATTCCTGTGGCCAGCTCAGGTCAGCTGTTCTGGCTATGGTCCTTCACAGCTTCTTGTGCACCTGCTCCCTGACAGAGCATGGGGAACTGAAAAAGTCCTTGACTTGGGGTAAGCACTACTGAGCAACTACTGAAACATCAGTGTGGTATCGACATCAGTCTCCTACCGAATCCCAAACTCAGCACTGTATGGGCTACTAAGAAGAAGAAGAAGAAGAAAATTAACTCCATCCCTGTCCAAACCAGGGCACATGATTGAGCTGAGTGACCCATGGTGCTGTTGTCCCATGTTCCTATAAATCTATTTTATGCAAATTGAATATCACAACCACTCTAAATTAAAATTAATATTAAAAAGGAACACGTGCCAAATTGTTAATTAACCTTTTTGGATGGGTAAAAGAATCAAGAGGGTGTTAAAGGCCAAGTAAAAAAATTAAAGAAAATAGTTCTTCTGGAACCACAGAAACTGAAATTAAATAGATTAATGAAGAAAACCACAATATACAAATAAATAAATAAATAAACCTAAACCAAATAAAATATGCCAGTTATTGCCTAGAGAAGACAAAAAAATAATACATTGAAGAGAAAGATTTCTGGATCTTGATTTGTTTCCAATTTTCACTCAAAGACAAGGTAAGAGAGGGAAGAGGGAGAAAACGTCTTAAGGATGCTGGAGACAGAGGAGCTGTTACATATACATGTCAGCTCATATATTTCCGTTTAATTCTTTATTATTGGTGTTATACATGAAGAGTAGCATAATTTTAATTTGATTAGTGAAACTAGAACAGATTTTATAATTCCCTGGTGAAATACATTATCAATTAAAAAAAAAAAAAAAGGGAGAATAAAGAACTTAAATCCTAACATTCTTCATCCAACTCCAACTGTTAAAATCCTGTGACCAGGATACTAGTAATTCAGATATTTGTATATGGTTCCACAGATGTATACTGGTTTTATTGGTATTCGTTCCCTTAATAGTATAATCTAAATGCGTTTTACTTGATAAGTTTTTATGCAGATCTTACAAGACATTTTTCTACCACATGTTGGAACATTTGTGCAAAAAAAATTCCCATCTTTATGTTTGAAATTTATGGGAACACAATTAAAATGAGAGGGGTCCAAAGGTATCAAGATAATTACATTTTTCTAATCTTACTAAACAAGATAAATTACCTGCAGGCCCTCTTATAAAAGATGAAATCTTCATAATAAGTGAATTAATCAAGCAGCAGCTTGCTACTGCACATGCATTTATAACAGGAATGATTCAAAGACTTATTTTATGGGGAAATTAATGGAAACAGGCTTTTCATTCTTCTGCACCAATTGAAAACCTCAGCAACCAGCTGCCCACTTGTCAAGAAAACAGAAAGAAGCTGGAAACAAAGATAAATAAAAACACCTTTTTCCTGGCACTTTTGAAGAGAAAAAGCAGCTCTCATTTACAGCAGCCATCTGTTTGTTATTTAATATGGGTGAATTACATGCTGTAATGAGTTTGTTTCTGCATCACTCAGTGCAATGGAACACAAGTTCACTCTCATAATGTGCAGCAGTTTTTAAAAGCTAATCATTTAATTGGACACAATAGTCAATGACAAATGGAGATGTAAAAACTCAGCCAGCTGTAGAGTGAATATGTAATCATTGTGAAATCATATTATTTTACATGCATGAAGACTCTTTAATAGTGGCTGATGTTGGTCAGCACTACAGACTGAAGAATGGAAGAAACATGATGAAAAGCAGCATTTCAAAACCATTCTTATTATAATTGGGCTGATTCAGGCACATGCTGTATCTGCCATTAGGTTTAGGTACTTTATCATCTCCAAATTGTTTAGTGGCCTCTCCCAATTTTTGTTTACATTTGCTTTCAACCTTTATGGTTCAGTAGGCAAGATCTACAGTTTGCTGGGAGTCATCTGACTAGTTCTTCTGCCTTATAGTTCCCACTGACTTGCTGCTTGTTTTATTTATAACGATGCACTAAAATAAATACAGAAAAGTGGAAGAAATTAATCTCAGGGACAAAAATGGATTCAGGTGCTCTAGACTTTGGTTTAGATGGTTTTTATCTTGTGGTAAGGGATTTATCTGTTTTCAGAACTTCTTGAGGAAGCAAAGAAATAATTTTTCTTTAGATGTGTCAGATTCAGCCAGTCTATGAGCTTTAGCCAAATTCAGTAGAATGTAACCCTTTTCTGATGTGCAAAATTTATTAATTCTTCACTTCTGAAGACTGACTAAGCATAATATTTTGGCTTCAAAATAAAGCAAGAAAAGCAAATTTAATGCTGATGTATGCCTCTGGATAAGGCAGGACAAATCTGCTTTCTCTCTCTTTTTTTTTTTTTTTTTTTACTATTAAGAGAAGCCATCTTGAACCAGGATTCAATTTATGTTAAAAGATTCAAAGGCCTAAAGAGACTAGATGGATCAAAACTGCTTTCTGATAGCATTTTTGAATGTGTACTTCTATCCTGTGTTGTGTTGCATAAAGGCCTGCATACCGTAAGGTAATATAAACAGATATATCCAATAAGTTTTAAAGTAGGAAGAGGTAAGAAGTGAGAAACAATACTCATATACAAAGTTGAAACAATTCAATTTATTTCCTCTCTCAAAATTTTTAAGGAAATCAAGACAGAGAAAAAATCCCTCAAAGAATGAAAACCATATCACCACAGCAGCTTTGGCAGAGGGAACTGAAAGTAAAAAACAGGGGTTTAAGTGCTTAGAAAACAAGGGAGAAGGTGAAGCTACAGAGTAGGAGAGTGACAGATCTCCTTGGACATAGTGAAAATGTGAGAAATCAGCTTACTCATGCCAAAAACATCCACTCAGAAAATACAATAGAGAAATACAAATACTGCAAATTGGAAAAAGCTTTTGGAGCACACATCACAAACACAATTAATAGGAAGGAAATGTCACACCGTTCCTAGTGAATGACTTATAAAGGAGGAAAGAAGAGTAAATTACAAAGTATTTTCAAATACAAGATTTGGACCTCACATTAACAAGAGCCAGACGTTACATTTATTAGTGATGCACATAGGGTGGAAGGCACAATCTCTTGGATGAAGCAAGTACCAGTTAAAGTGGCGAAGTCCAAAGAAAAGCTGAGTCTGTATTAAACTCCCATGTGACTGACTTTCTTTTTTTAAAGACAACAAGGAGAAATTCTTTATTTAGTGCAGACAAGCTGAACAGTCACACCACTTCTCACCCACCTACTGCAACCTGATGCAGTCCTACATGGCTTCTTCTGCTTCTAAAACAATCCTTTCATCTGTAATCCTATTATTTCCAGTAACAGCAATAACAAGAGCCTAAATATAACACTCTTAGTGGAGGGTGGGTGGAGCATAAAAGTAAATTGTATCTGTATAAAAGGAATATGGGTTCAAAGTTTAATATGAAAGGAGAAGAGTAATTGCATGAATATGGAGTAAAGGAAAAGGCTCTGTGTTTTGCTTAGTGCAGCCTGAAAGATGGTGCCAGGCCTTCAGATCTGAATCTACAGCTGTTGTGTTCCCCCCAGCTTTAGGGTGAAACTCTGAAAACCATATTCATAAGAGCAAAATGACAAGTTTCAAAAAATTAATGTCATTTATGTTTTGGTCTTAATACTAGACTCCAAATTTTGAGGAAATAGCTGATGAAGTGAAAAGAAATACTAATGACTATCTTTTGTTTTTCCCACAAGAGAAATAAAGTAACACAGTGTTACCTGAGCTGATGTTCTCACCCACTCCAAAATGATACCAAGCCTGTGTATAACTTAGAAGGTTTACATGAATGTTAAAATGCATAGAATGGACCTACCTGTTTAATGGGAATTTCATTTCAGAAAAAAATAATACCAATACCAATCACAGTAGAAAAATTCTTAACAAGAGGAGAATCAACAGTTCAATTAGGACTGCCCATTTTACTTTCAAGAAATATCACTTATTGGAGAAATTATAAGGAATCACTGTTCATCAAATGTGGAACTGAACTTTTACTGGCAAGCCATCTCCATATTATGAATAAGTGTAAATGGTGGCAGATATCACTAGATCATATTTCATACTGACAGAACAGAAATGCAACTGAAAGCACATGATTTTTCAAATGAAACTGGCAGTAATGAAATTGTTACTCTTAGGTTATAGGACTTTGTATCATTGTGTCCTTCTTTTGTTCAGACAATCAAGTAGGACTATTAAAACAATGCCCATTTTTCAAATGGCAATGTATTTTAACAGATTAATTTAGACTTTATCAGATAAATTTAATCTTTGAACTAGTTTCTGAGAATTTCATATCAAAGAAAATATCCTATAAAAAGATTCCTATGTCAAATTAAAAATTATATCTATTAATTTCCCCATTTCTTTTAAAATAATTTTCAAATCAAAACACATACTTTAGATAATAGTGCTTTTGAATTTTTCATCTCTCCTTTTCTCCATTTTCCCCTATCTTTTTCTGTCACTTCTGTATGGACAAGAAGTCAGGAATAAAGTGCTTTACTCCCACATACTTCCTAACTTCTGCTGGTAGCTATTATATTTAATATCAAAGAATGTAAAAAAAAAAAAGGTAATCTCCCCTGAAGTGCAATCTTAGAACACCAAGATGTACAAAGTCTCTGTAAGTTGTCAAGAGCTGAGCACCAATGAGCCCCAAATATTTCAATGATCTCCATTATCAACCTAAATATGTTCTCTTGAGGTAAAAAAAGACATTAAGATTTCCTCACAAATCCTGATGGGGAAATCTTGCATATTAACAGTACAGATTCCCCAACTTTTTGATCATACACACTTTTAGAACCTGTGGCCTTGACTGCCTGTCACTTCCTGAAGTTATTTGTAGGTAGTAGAGCTGTCAGGAGCATCTTGTCAAAGCTGTGCAGAGATGCTTGTGGACCCCCATTGAAACTGACTCGAATCTACCAACATCTAAGCAAAGAAGCTTTTATTTTTTTTCTCTGTTACTCGACCTCAGCATAGATACATGGGGAGAGTGATGAAACTACAGAGATGGACAAAGACTATTCCATTTGTGGAGCTTCAGGTGTAGGTCAATGGTGGGTAGCACTGCCTTTGTATAAACATCAGATTAGATCGTTATACTCTTGGGTACAACTCAATGCAGTTCTAATAAGTGGTGAGATATGAGCTGATCTTGGTGCTCATTTCTGACATTCAATAGTATTTAAGTGGCTTGATTTATAATCATGACAAAGGTATCTTTAAAACTTAACAACATTTTTTAAATGTTTGAGCATACACTCACATGTTCTTGAGGAAAGTAAAAAGAATGGAGATAACTGGGGAGACAAGAAAGAAGCACAGGTTGATACACTGGGAAGAGAAAACCAAAACCAAAACCAAAATATAGTCTGCAAAAGTGGGAGCATCTATTTATTGCTAGAATATTGAGCCACTTTCCCTCTTGGCAGTTTAACCATGCATCCAAGTATTGGAAATGATCCATTATATATTTTTAAAAACCTTCTGGAATTTAGTTCTTCTGACCAAATATGGTCATTGACAATGCAGGCTCTGGCATCACAAACAGGGTTTTTTTATAGTCAATGAGTGATTAGTGCTCATCATTATACATTGCACTTTAAGAACTGCCCAAATATTCCAAGTTTTAAAAAACAGAGGATTTTAAAGTGGATGCTATAGGTATAAGTAAGAAAATCCTTCTTCCCGAGTGCTTTAAAGCTAATAAAGAAGCTCCTAAAATAAGACCAAATAGAAGAGAGGCAACCATCCTTTTTTTAAAAATTGATCTGAGACCAGGACTGAAACCAAAAAGTTTGGAAGCCAAGTCATGCTTCAGAAAATGGGCATTGGCTCATCCATTCCAAGATCTCTTGAGGTGGGTTTTATCCAGTAAAGCTGTGAGTTTAACCTCTAGGCACCAACACTTCAACATTTTATGCTAAGTTTTGTTTTTGTAGACTGTGAAGAGGAACTTATACTGCTATGAAGTGATTTATCTCGACCCAATGTAAACAACTAAAATGTGTCAGCCAAATTGATCTAAAAAGTGCCTGTTTCTGTTGCCTCTCTATAAAAGCAGTTTAGACTAACTTGGAGGCTGATGTGTCTCCTGCAGATATCTCAAGCTATTTTAGAGAAATTGATACCATAAAAATTATATACCCAGATTTCAACTTTGCAGTAGTGTTAAAATCACTCAACTAAAATGACACACAAGTGCAGATATTTTCCTAATCAGTGTAGATTTAAGTTCAAATTTGAAATCTGCACAGTCAGGCTAGAAGCAGAGATTATTTTAATTAAATGAAAGGAACTTTCTCCATTTCTCCACATTCTCCACTTTTCTTTTACCAGCTATGTAGCTGAAATGTCAATATTCATTTCTACCAAATGCAAGGAGTTAAAGCAAACAAGCTTTCTAGCTTAGGGAGGAGGACATTAAGGTAGAATGATCAGAAACCTGGGTCTTGATCTGCGAATCATATCATAGTTCTATTACTGTTCACTTCTTCTACCCCAAAATGAGAAATACAGAGCCAGTTCCTTTATGGATCTGGGCCTTAAAATCAAAAACAGAACGAGATTTGACAGGCAAGTTTCAATACAAAGGTGACAAAGACACAGATGATAGTGATGGGTATCTGAGCTTGTGTAATCTCCAAAGGTTTGTTGCTGTTGTAATAGTTTTTTGAGTTTAGAGAAAATGAGATACTGATGAATTACCAACAGGTTGCTTGCCTAGAAAGACCACTGCTTCTGTTTGAACAAAAAAAATCAGAAGAGAGTTTTATGTATGTATTAAAATATGTATCATGTTATATTACACTTGATGTTACTGCTTATTATGAATCTGTAAAAAACAGAGCAAGCCTGTTCTAGATAAGTCAGCAGTAATGTTTTTTATTTGAACTGACATTTTGCAGGCACCACAGATTCAATTAGATTAGCTATTTCAGTAGCTTTTGAAAATTGTCAACATTTCCCCAAAACTTGCTCTATATATTGTGCGTTATATGACATGATGTTACTTTTTAAATTCTGGTAAAATTCTAAACAAATGCGATCCTTTGTTTAGACAACAGTATGTGCTGCCTATAAACTTTCATGCCACCTGCATGAATCTGAGAGCAGAATTCATAATGACATAGACACTGCCTAATCTAGGGTAAATCTTTTACTCTCTTCTAGTGGGATCTTTATCAGCAATGACCCAGAATGACAACCAATCATCGGAACAAAAAGCTTGTATAGGGAGACTGAAACATTCAGTGAGTCTGTCCTCCTCCCACTTGATGGCTACATCTCTGTTCTCAAAATGTTTCCAACTGAGTGTTCGGACACATTATGCTTAAGGCTTACACAGATGCAGAGAAAAGGAAGGCATTGACATTGTATTTCCATTTTCTGTGTCTTTAATGTTTCTCTCTTTAGAACTACATGGACAGAATCTTAGCTAGTGTGAATATCTGCAGCCCCAAGTAGCCCACTGTCATGCATCTTTGTCGTTGTTATCTGCACAGAGGAATGCTTATGGCTGAGAGTTTTGCATCCCAATTATTTTTAGAAGGATTTTTTTCATAAACCAGACTGCTGTATACATACATCTACTTGTGTTCTTATCTGTCTTGACAAAACATATTTTATAAAACCCCTTCATTGCTGTACCAGAAAATTGTCATGAAGTTACCTCAGTATTTTATTTCAACATAATTTATACCTCTGATCTCTGCCTTTAAATAATGCTGATCTATTATGAATTTGGTTTAGGATCTTTATTGTTTAGTGTGTTGTGAAAACATCCTGAATTACATTGTAATGATTTGTTTTCTGTCTTGTAATTGTTGTGTTACAGGTGAAACTGCGACTGACCACATGTGAGACTAAGGAATGACTGAACAACTATATACCCTCTGTCCTTCAGTGCCAGCATAATGAACCTTAAAACATGGAAAAGAACATGGAGTGGCAAGTTATATTTTCACCTGAGGTGAAAAATTCCAGGGGGTATTGAAAGGACATGCATAAGGCATATATGGAACCTTAATTCTGCTGTCTGTAATATGCCAAACAGGGCAATTCACAAGGGGGAAGAAAAGCCATGTATTATAGAAGGCAGCAGTAAAATGACTTCCAACTACAGCAAAGGGAAAGCAAAAAAAGAATTGTTTCTGTCTGTCCCTGCGCTCATCCTAGCACGGGGCTAAGCTTAAAAGCTTGGTCTTAGTCTTTTTGAGTAGTTTTTAATCTATTTTAGCTGCTTTGCCCTTGGAACGAATTAATAATTTTTTCTGATGGCATAGGATGTTCAAGAATCTGTCTGACTAATGTGATTACTATAAACAGTAGTGAAATTTTGTCTTAATAGTTGTTTACAGCAAATACAAATTAAAGAAGGCAAATAAAAATAAGAATAAAATTATTAAAGGAATACAGAAGCTAAAGGAAAGGAGGAATAACAAACAAAAATTTTTTAAAAAATCCATCAGAATTAATAGACTTGCTGATCTACTCAGTTTTATGATGGAACTTTGGGGGTATGGGCTGAATTTTGGCTATTTCATGTCTGTAGTTCTAATGGAGAGATGATATAGACTACAGTAACTTATGGGGTTTATCTCATACATGTGAGTGCCTCATAAATTATTAGTACCAGAAGCCATAATGAGTTATGTCACACTTCTCTTACATAGCCTCCAAAAGTTGTAAGTCACTCTAAGCCATGAGCAATATAATTAACTCAGCACATTTTCAGTCTTAGAGATTGTATCCACATTTTGAGAATTTTTTTTGTACTTGACCAGTGATTCATGAAAACTAGTAATGAATATGAGAATGTAAGGCTGATGCAAATACCCTGACTTACATAGCTCTCTACATAGCCAAGAAAATATTTCTCTTTCTCTTCATTTTAATTCAATTGAGGACTAAGTTGAACTCCAGAAGTTTACAAGATCTATTCTTAAAAGGTAAATTTTTAAAGGTGCAAGATATCCACTGTTTCTCAGTGGCTTTCATAAGACATGGATATGATCCTGCAACTAGAAGAGTTTCTTAATTCTTTCAGCAGCATGAATTTATGATCCAGACAATCTGAAATCTGAAAACCTTTGATCCCAGTGTACCCTACCTCTGGGTGGCCTTTTATTTTCTATTTATTCTGTCTAAAATATTTTTTAGACTACAGTTGAAGATCAAATTGGTATATTAAATTTCTTATATGGAGATAACACTATATATTTAAATATAATTAAAACAGATTTTAGAATACTTATAAGGAAGATGGGTTGACACAATTTTCCTTAACACTCACTGTGAATTACTGTATGTATTTAGTCTCATCAGCTAACTGCTAAAGAATAGCCTCAGTGGAATAATTCATGATTTATAAAGAAGTAAATGAAAAAAAAAAGAATGATGAGTGGTAATTTCAGCTTTTCTAAGGCAAGTAACTAGAATTTTTCCTCACTACGATTACAAGTATTTCAGTAGGGTAAAACGGAAATCTAAGGCTTATACGGAATTACACAAGTAGTTATTGTTACTGTTGTATTATTGTTGTTCTGGGAGAGACTCTACTAGGATGTGATTTTATATAGGGTAGTCTAGTTACCAGTTCCTAGTCATCCTTTCTTCATTTGGCTTTTTTTGTTTGTTTGTTTTAGTTCAGTAATATAATTTACAAAAACAAGA
Source organism: Pomatostomus ruficeps (assembly GCA_013400735.1). NCBI lineage: Eukaryota > Metazoa > Chordata > Aves > Passeriformes > Timaliidae > Pomatostomus > Pomatostomus ruficeps. The sequence continues at coordinate 13,908 of VYZT01064009.1, forward strand.
AATGCCAAATTATGTCATTAAATCAGTACAAAACCTCCCTAGCACATAAGAAAATTCTTGTTTTATTTTAAATTTCTTGCCCTTCTCATTTTTATTCTGATTGTGGTCATTTGTCCTATATTTCAAAGACCAAGAGCTTATGATTGGTATCTTGCACTGTTATCAAGTACATTTCAAAGGATTTGCATGATTTATAAAAACATATTGACAAAGGAATAAAGAAGTTTTATTTCAGCTCCTTCTCTGAAAAAGGAATACATGACCCAGACAACATAATGTACAGCTCAGAAGTGGAGTTTTTAATTTGCTGAGGCAAGGCAGACTGGCAATCTAGTAAGGGTTCACATAACAGGCCAAAAGGGTGGGTATCATTCACAGAGCATCTGAAAAGGACCAAATATAATTTAATAAATCAGGTACTAAGCATGGACCATTTCTATCCAGCCTTCCACGTTTTTTTCCAGAAGACAAGAGGGAACCTATCTGAGTTGATTTGCTGTGTGTTCTTGGCTCAGAATAGTCCTTTGAGTTGTTCTTGTTTCTACTGAAACACAAATGAAGTCTCATCTCTCAGGAAACAAGGATAATACAAGCTTTTACTGAGAAACCAGGGACAAAAAATCCAAAAGTTTGGTCTCTTCTAATCAAGATTTGGGTTCCATTTTTAGTATTTCTAAACTCTTAGGGAGGTAGGAGATCTCAGAAATATAGAGGAAAAAAAGAAAATTAGTAACATCGCTAGCTTGAAGAGAATCTAGCATGCAGCTCTCTTAAGTCAATAGATAGACTAGTTTAATGTATAGTACTATCTGACATTATTAGCAACAATGAGAATATTTCCCAAGAATCTTCTAGAAGTTTTTTACAGTGTAATCTAAAGCAAATGAGATCAGGAAATAAAGTGGATGCTTACAATTCACAGATAAATTTGTTAATAAGAGAGTAAATAGTTCAACAGGTAAAATGTAAATCCTGAGGAACCTGGAAAATCTACGTAGATATTTACAAGACCAGCTTCACTTGATTTTTTAAATAAAAATACATTTCTGACACATTTAATAGACTTTTTGTTTAAATGTAAGTAAATTTAACTATGGATAATTATAAGAAAAGAAATATATCAAAGAAGGGTGAAGTAAGTACATGTGAAGGGGTGCACTCTTCTGTTGACTAACACTTTTATGGGACAATTAGACTTTGATTCAGAGTGTTAAGCCGATATTTGAATATGCACAATCTATTTTTATCTAGTTTTTGTTTATACACAGTACATTTTTGCTGCAATGCCTCCGGTGGGGGCACCGGGTGACTGCTCGCAGTTCCAGGGGCTGGCCGGGCTGCTCCGAAGGCACAGAAGGGCTGGTGAAGCTCCAGCAAGGTTTCACCCAACCCACCGATGGTACAGGTGCGCCGAAGAAGGAGAGACAGCGGAGGGGCATTCCCAGATGGTTTCTTCGGCACTGGGGTTGTGCCAGGGAAGCACTGGCANTTTCTCTGTTATTAAAAAAAAGATTAATAATTAACTTTCCATGCTAAAACAAATAATTCTAAATCAATCTATCTCACTTTTATTGTTGTTAACTCTCTTATGCAAGACAACAACAGAAGTAATAGAATTTTTATAGAGTTAGCAAACTTGGGTCATCTTGCTGGGTGAGCAGATATATATATATACATATGAAGCTTGCCAAACCTGTGAGCCATGATGAAAGAGCTTAATTAAAGTTCATGGACAAATTAAAAGTGAAAAAAATAGAACAGCAAGAAATGCATTAATTAAGAAAACCTGTATCTTAAAAAGAGCAGACCCTAGGGTATCAGTACAGTAATAAGTAACAGCAGGGGTGACCATCAGACAGAAGATAAAATAGAGTAATATGGGGTGAAAAAGCAAGCTGTCCAGGTGTAAAGTTGTTATGAAGTCCATGACTAGGGCTCAAGAACAGCACTGAAGTGCTCAGTTGGAGCACTAGAGTTGTGTGGGATAAGCTATCCTTTACCTGTGTCAAGGAAAGGTCCCATGAAAGTATCTGTTATAACTCCGAATGATTTTTGTTTATCTTTTTCACAGCAGTACTACAATTCTATGTTCTTGTTTGCCTTTTCTTAGTCTTTCACATCCATTTAATAAATGAAAAGCAAGGTGTATATTGAATGTAAAACAAATAAACAGTATTATGTTACACTGAAGAGAATACATTTCTGAAACTGTGAGATTTTTCTTTAGCATTCATTAGACAGTATGCTTTGTAGCATACTTTTATATTTTAGCCTTCACAAAAACTGCTCTGATTTGTATCTTCTAGATTCCCTATATTTTCTTAAGAACTTTTTGAAGGTTGTCTCATTTACTTAGGAGTTGGTGAGGTTTTCTCCTGCTTCCCCTCCAGCCCTCCCCACTGTTCCACTAAGCCCTGACAGGTTGCTAGAATCATAGAATTGTTTAGATTGGAAAAGACCTTTAAGATCAAGTTCAAACATTGATCTAGCACTGTCAAGTCCATTACTAAACCATGTATCTAAGTACCACATGTACATGTCTCTTAAGTATCTTTAGGGATAGAGACTAAACCGCTTCCCTTGGCAGCCTATGCTAATCCTTGACAACTCTTTCAGTGAAGAGATTTTCCCTAATAGACAATCTAAAGTTCCCCTGACACAACTTGAAATTATTTTCCTTTGTCCTAAACAGCAAGATCTGAACCAATTTTGTTAGCTCTATAAAAATTCTATTGACTGGGAGAAGAGATCGATCGGCACCTCACTACAACCTCCTTTCAGGTATTTGTAGAGAGCAAAAAGGTCTCTCCTGAGCCTTCTTTTCTCCAGGCTAAACCACCCCAGCTCCCTCAGCTGCTCCTCCTAATGCTTATGCTCCAGACCTTCCACCAGCTTCGTTGCCCTTCTCTGGACCTGCTCCAGCATCTCAGTGTCCTCCTTGTACTGAAGGGTCCAGAACTGTGCCAAATGCAGAGGGAAAATCACTGCCCTAATCCCTCTGATACAAGGCAGGATGCCATTAGCATACTCCCGGTGTTGACCAACACCCCAAAGTCCTTTTCCCCTGGGCAGCTTTCCAGACACTGTTCCCCAAGCCTGTAGTGCTGCATGGGCACCCAAGTCCAGGACCTGGCACTAGTCATGAGTGACTCCATTACTGTGGATAGAATCCATAGATATTCACCATAATTTCTCTCCAGAGGAGAAATAAACACTACTATATATTTGGGTCATTTAATTTTCCTGTATACATATTTTTGTAATAGGTGGTTCATTAGAGATGTTTACTCTGTTCCTGATGCTCATTGAGAGGAATCTCATGCTGTTTCATGCTAATGGAAAGCTGATGAAACTTTGCTGTTTCAAGCAATTAATATTAACAATTTTTTATCACCACTGTAGTTGTCATTCTGTTCTGTGGTGACAGCAGCTGTAGTGACACTGTGGTAAAGGCAAAAAAGGCAGAGGATGAGAAACTATTTTGTAGTCCCTATTAAAATCTTGCCGTGAACACAACTGCTTTGTTTATGCACATAGATGGCTACGATTTAATACAAGATACAAAAATTTTCAGAAATCACTAGAAACGGACATTAACCAAATCAGGAAAAAAATTCATTTTTAACTGTGGTACTTTTAATAAGCTGTTTGATTTTAGACAAATAGCTCTGTATCTAGTTAAAATTAATTGTTACGTTGATTTATGTAAAAATTCCAATAAGCATGTGTCACTTGTTTCTTTTCCTCACATTCTGCCATAATACAGATCATACTGGAGACAATGGTAAATGTCCCTCAATACCACCTATAGACATTTTTCACTGTTTTGTCTGATTCTGCTTTCACTTTTCTCTAATTCTAAAGCAGATGAAAATCGCGCTATTATGATGGTGTAAGTATAATATCCTTGTCAGGATGTCCAAACACCTTTGTTAATGTGTTATTTAACATTTTACTTCATTATGTAGCTAAAATAAACAACACCAAGATTGCAGACCTAAGAGAACTTATTTTCTGGAGTTTTATTTTTTTGTGGATACCACACAGTCTCATTTTTGAAGGTCATGTGACATTTATACCAAATAGGTATAAGTGTGATTTCTTTTTCAATTTGTTCCTAAACCTTTTCCCCTCGTTGCTTAAATCCAGTATTTATTTTAACCTTGAGCTTCATGAGACCTGAAGCAGAAAGCTTCAAAGTGTTATAAAAACCATATCCTTCTTAAATCTAGCTCATTTGAATGCAAGTTTCTTACAAGCTCAAACAGCGTTGGTTGTTCTCATTGAAGTTTATAATGCCTTAGATATTCAAATCAGCTTTATGCCTTCCATTTGTTATGCATATTTGCAAACTTTATATATCACATGGTTTATCTACATTAATACAGCTTTCACCAACAGGACTTACAGGAATAGATGCATACTCTAAAAATGCACATTTTTAGTACCTTGAATTATCATAAAAACATAAAAATAGTATGTATTGCTCTACTCTAATCAGACTCATCTTTATGTGGTTGTTGAAAGCCCTTTTACGTTCCATTCTGTGTCTGGAGGTCTGTATAAAACCAATTGAGAAAAAAACCAAAGTGAAGACACCTGCTGGCTTATAACACAAATACTAAAATATTTTAGAGCCTGCTGAAAGGAGAATTGGAACAATATGTCATTACTGAAGGCTCACTTGCAAGTTCTAATGTATTATAATGAAAACAGTATGACAAACCTAATGAGACAGTGAAGATTTGGGTAATTGTTCCTACAACGTATGGTAACTTTTCCAGCCGTTATTGGCAAACATAAAACCTAATGAGATTTTATTAATTTAAATGCAGTACATCTGCAAAACATTTCCTTAGTTGCAGTCTCCTCTGCTAATCTCCCTTCCCACACGTACTTGATCCTTTTAAGTTAATTGTTCTGCACAGTACACTTTCTAAACAAAACATACAAAGCACTTACCATAAATGTGCATTAACTTATTTTTCCAAGGCTTACTTTTTTGGGTACACGTCCACATTGGTTGGATAGACTACAGCTTGTTTCCCCTCTGTGAAAACGTGTATAATGAAACTTGTATTTTTACTTAGAATTTGATTAAGGCAGCATCTTCATACAGAGCCCAATTTTGTCACTGTTCTTCACATTACTCTTCCAGGAGTCCTATGGAAGCAATTCACATTTTGAAAGAGTAATACTTACTATGACTGAATAAGGTCAATATAGTCATACTAGAACTTCAATTATATTTTTTCATACAAGCTTGTTGATAACTAAATCATACATCATGTTTATTATTCAGCTTTTTATTTCCTCGGCTTAATAAAACCAAAAAGTTTTAAGGAAGATTTCATAAATAATCTACCATCTGATGTAAAGTTTAATTGTGTACTTAACATTTCTAACTCTAACCAAGCATGAAAACATCAATAACTAAATTTTTCTAGTATCATTTCTTTGAGTAACTACTGATTAAACTGTGTGTGTAGCTGTGATTTTCATCAGTATTTTAATTGAACTGTTGCTCTTGGATCATTCTGTAAGTTTTGTTCGTGGAATTCTGCTATTTTCTCATGGCAACATCATCAGTAGCTCTAGTTCAATGTTTCTAAAAAAGAAGTCTTGTTCATTCCTTCCAGATCTCCCTTCTGCTGTATTTGAGCTATCAAAATGTTTCGGTCCAGGAACTGAATGCTGTCTTTGATCTGAACTCCTTTACAGACACTTATAGTTGGCCTATTTATATTATTTCTGCTTCCTAATCCTGAAAAAACATTTTTATGCAGCTATGTGTCTGATTAATTTTTTTAATGTTCAGATTATCTTTCTTAATGCTTTCTTTGATAATTTAAAACACCTGCAAACCTACACCACTACCTTCCTGGAAATTTATTCAATTGGAATTAAACAAGGCACCAGTGAAGGTAATCTCTGTTTACTATGTGATGACAAACACCAAAGATGACAATACCATTTGATAGGTTCTTTTGTTTGGTTGGTTATTTAAGGAGAGTTTGGGGTGGGGTTTGTTTGTTTTTCGTATTTCTGTCATCTTCTGTCTAATTTTGGGGTTGCTGTTTCCTTGGAGTACAAGTCATCTCCCTGCCTCATGTTTATGCTATTCATGTATTTAAGTGATATAGGTGAATTCATGACATAAATAACCCCAACACATATATATAAAATAGTTATAGATATATAAATAGATACATCTATATATCCCAAAGTAATATATGTTAGTTATGCTGTGTACTCAATGGAAAGCAATAGGTACCTCATTAGAGAGGCATCTAGCAAAGACCAGATAGATGACTTGCCTTCTGAAACCACTATTTCTCTCCACTACTTATAAAAGCAGTCAACAGTAACTAGACCCTGATATTCCATTTCATATCTATCTATTTATATTTCAGGTGTGATGAATCCCAAACATAACATTACAGAAATGTAAGGTTGACTCTCTTCCTTCTCTTTGTATTTGTATACAGTTAATTTATTTCTGTAACCAAAGAAATATCTTTCAAATAAATTAATTTTTACTATACCATCTTTCTTTAAAGAGTGTTAAAAAAGTCTGATTTTAATTATTTTTGGGAAAAACAAATATATACAAAAGTGTTGCCCTTGCCATAATGAGTAATTTGTTCCTCAGTCACTCAGAATTAAATGTACTTCAGATAGTGCTGAGTTCTGGTTCATTCTCTCTGTTGTATTTAGTGCTGGATCTTTTTCAAGTTACAATGTCATAAAAGGATGACAAGAAAAGTCTTGACTTTGCAGTCTCAGATGAAAGAGCATTTCTGGATGAGGGTACCCATAACACACTGCCAAATCATGGCACAAAAAGCAATAGAGCTGTCATGAAGTTCAAAAATTATATTGTCTCTGCTAGAATAACTGGGAAGAGATCATATTCACTTTTCCCCTGAGTTTTGCGGGTCATTTTGGATTTATAGCATAGCTTTTTATTATAGTTTGTAGAACTTTTAGGGACTGTAGTCATTTTTATCAATTATTCTTTCACTTGGTCAGAAAGTCCTGTACTACGATATCACAAAATGTGACAAAATTAATTAAATCATTTCTCTTAATTGTGCATCATACTTTTTCATGCCCTTGACACATATTCTAAGAGGCAGGACACAGACAGGACTCAACGTCAAAGTGAGCTGCAGACTTAGAAAGCACACAGCACCTGGGTGTACAGGAGGCACTAACAGGAGATATCTTTCTTGTAGCCTAACACTAGTTGGAACAATATCTGGCCATACCTAGACTCTGATCTGAACCCTTCACTCATCTGATAATACTATGGAAAGTAAACCGTTCTGCTCTGACTAATTTATAGAGTATCTTAGCCTATATGAAAATCAAAATCTCTAAAAGTGTCTGACTTTCCTAAGTAGGAATAATTTGAACTCTGCTGTTGAATGGGGAGTATTTGGTGATATGACAAAGGGTGAGACCAGGGAGTGTCTTTCTACCTACGCTACTAATAGCCATAATTGCTAAGGATTATACAGACTAGTTCCTGCTGTCAGGAACTTCCTAATAGAGATGAGAGCATCTGAAGATAGATATACCACCAAAACTCTCCCAAACCATGTGCATAAATACAGCCATCCTTTTTGGTAGTGAATTTTTTAATTTTCATTTTTGTTTGAGTGTTAAGGTAAAATGCTGAATATTTTCACAATAATTAGATCAATGCATTTTTGTTATAATGATTCTCCTTAGTTCTAGCAGCACTGCATATATCTGGAAAGACATTCTTAGGCAAAAAACTCTGGTACAAACTTCTGTGCATAGCTTCCCAGTGAACTACTCTGGATAACTCAGTTTGTAATCTTGCACCATTTGTATGACTGCATGCAGCCAAAGGCAGGGAGAGGAGTGTCTTCCTTTAGCAAGCCCCTATAGACTAATAGTAGAGTAAAGTATATTAAATAACCAGTAGGAAAAAAAAAAATAGAAGAGAGTCTGCCAAGCAGGACAACAGCCAAGGGAGACTTTAATCAGCAACCAGCAGCCTCCTTTTTACCCTGAAGACTGCATAAATGAGAAAGGTTTTGGAGGCCTGCCAGAAAAAAAGGAGTGCTGAGGTTAGTAGAAGCATGACAGTTTTCATTTTTCTCAATCTCTCCCCCTCAAAGATTCACAAGATTTTCCTCCTGTATTATGCAGCATTTTATTATTATTATTAATTATTATTATTATTATTATTTTTGTTGTTGCTGTTGGTATTATGAATATCATAGAATATCTGGAGTTGAAAAGGACCCACAAGGATTGTCAAAAAATCATCACTATTATTAATAATAATTATTTATCTACATAAAGGATAGTAGTTGTAAGTCATGCCTGAAATGTTTGATTCCCAAAAGCTAAAAGAATTGAAAACAGAAGAGATTCCCAAGAAAATATATCCTTGTTGGAATCTATGGAAAATAATGTTGCTACTTCTAGAGCATTGTTTTAGTTTCTTTTGCGAGAGATTTCTAGGGGTCTTAAAGCAAGACCAGATTCATTTTTAGATCAGGTTTTTCAAGGATTTTTTCACCAATGCACCACTCTCATTTCTGCTTTCATTTTAAAATGCAAATGTCATAGTCCCCTACCCCTGAGAGATGAATTTTACTTTCCTATGGTTCTTCCTATGCCTTGACTGTACACTTTGTTATATAATGTTTAGTATTTTAATAATAGTGAATGTACACAAGTGTTTGCATGACTGCAAGTTAACATCTAGTTAACACTGTCCCAAGCCTTAAAGCAGCCTGTCTTCACTTCATGATTGCAAACATCGGCTTCAGTCTATTTTAACTCACCTGTTTTCCAATGAAGAAAATCCCACCAGACTAGAAACAGGTGCTGCAATACATACCTATATATAGGCTAGATGTGAACAGACATTCCTATTTTTCCTCTCCACCAGCCATGTTAAGCCAGCTGCCCAGTAAGTGATGTACACCTATGCAAGTTAGGCTAAGTATGGCCATTGTCTGACTTCACCTGTTTGCATCTAAAAGTAGTAAAAGTAGTCCTAGTGGCAATCAATTAGTAGAGGGATTGCAGGTGAGATGATCTTAAGTGTATGATAAATGTAATTTGTCTCTAAGTTCTTTAATTCAACACACAGATATCACCAACACCTACATAATATGCAGATGATAGTACATCTCTTAGCGTAACCTTATTTTAAACACTAGGGATGCAGTGGTTCTACTGTACTCTGATTTTTGTATTTGTAGTAGAGAAATCAGATATATTTAACAACTGATCTGGTTAGTTTTTTCTTTCCTTTCTAGATTTTAGTAAGCATTTTGGCCAAGAGATTGGTATCTGGTTCTTCTTAAAATCCATCATTCATGTTCATGGTATTATAAACTGCTGAATGCAAAGGACTGTGTATTTTCTCCAATTCAAACAAAATTCTGGGGGTTATATATATGTCTTTCTATGTGTCCCCATTTTGTGCCAATCTAATTAAATTATATGTGTATATTTTACATTGTGTTGTAATATCACCCAAGCCTGGTCTATGTTTTATGCAAAATCCCCATTGACAAAACCTGTAAAGCACCGCCTTACCTCTATGTACCATATATTCTAGTTTAACTTGTGAATTTTGGTAGCTTTTATTACTTAAAATTCTGACCTTTATTAGAAAGTAATTTACTTTTCTGCTTAACAGGAATGACCTACCAAATGAAGGGCAGATGATCACATGACACAAACCAAGACTTCAAAAGGGAAACTAAATTTTCTAACCACTTACTATGAGACATGTCATACCTAATTCACATGGTGTTTTTATAGTTGTACAGTAATGTGCAATAAATTAATAGTTTAAACACCACTTTAATCCAGAATAATCAATCAAAAATGGCACCTGATTGATTTTTTCTTTTTTTACCCATTGTTTAATTGATTTTAATATTCTTCAAAAGGTGATTTGAAAGTCATATGTTTAAAGAAAGCCAGTATATTTTTTATACTCTTGCAAAACTAATATATTTTTTTAAGTACATACAGAACGATTGCCGCAATGCCTCCAGTGGGGACACCAGGTGTCCGCTCGCAGTTCCAGGGACTGGCCGGGCTGCTCTGAAGGCATGGAAGGGCTGGCGAAGTTCCTGCAAGGTCTCACCCAACCCACTGATGGTACAGGCATGCCGAAAAAGAAGAGATGAAGCGGAGGGGCGTTCCCAGATGGTTTCTTCGGCACTGGGGTTGTGCCGGGGAAGCCCTGGCACCGTGTGTTACAGATACGAGGGGGCGGGGGGAGGGCACAACATCCTATGAGATAGGAGTGCTGGGTTTGAATCTGGTGGGCTTTGTATAGGATTGCGCAATACGGAGCCCTCCGGGGGGAGGAAGCAGATACCGAGCGGGGGAGGGGACAGCAGTGCCTGGCCAGGAGAAAAACTGAAATCTGGCCAAAAGCACACCACAACAAAGGATGACTGATTTTGGCTGCTAGTGTCTCTTCCCTTCTTCCTAGTATAATGTGAGAAAATCTGCAATTTCAAATTCACAGCCAGAAAATACACCAATAAAATTAGGAGGAGTTTCCAAGAAGTTTCAGTTTTAAAAGTTTGCAAATATTTTCCTGTTGACTATAACTTCTGAACTTCAGTTGACATATTTTTTTTTAATGCAGTAGTGAATGCCTGCTATACTATGAAGAAAAAGAGGTGAAAAACTCCCTTGGGTCCTATGATTGTAGAAGTCAGGTACTATAGCAAGAAACAGATGGCTACACAGCACAGAAGCATTTTAAAATAAACATTAATACAAGTTGGGATAAAATTCTTATTAGGAATGCAGTTTTAATCATGTTAACTGTTGTTGACATTGGTACTTAATATTGTTTCATAGATCCTAACGAAAAGGAAAAAATCTAATTATTGTGAGATATGATGAATGTATGCCATTAACTGTATTATTTACAGTAAATAGTCATCTCCTGAAAAAATGAATATTATTTTGGTTTCATGAAACATAGTCTATAAATATTTTTAGTTGCTTTCATGATAGTTTCAGTCTGCTTGTTACTAATGTCTAGTCATTTACTTGTTCTAAAATATGTTTGCTGATTTATAGATCATACTAATTTCAAGTACCTTCTGTAAGGAAAGCTGTGATTCTTTGGCTATGTAATCATAAGTGTTTAATTGACCATTAAAAAAGGCAGCCATTCTTTATAGTCAACTTGACTAGATACAGAAAGCCAGAATTTTTTATTATTATATTCTAATAACTATGCTACAGTACTGAAGTGTAATACTATAAGGGATGCCATCAGTGCACCACTTAGAAGGTCAGCTTTAAAACAATTGTTCAATCTTTTGTTTTCTCTGGGTGAGCAGCTTTGTCACAGGTTCCAGAATACCACAGGAAATGTATTAATCAGTGTTTTTGCATAGGCTATGCAATGTAAGATTACATTTTGAAAACTGCATTGCTTCTTATATTTTTTTCATTCTATCTACAAAAATAATATCTAACCTGATTGTATCATTGAGATGATATTTAAATTCCCAAGTACTGTTTTCAAACCTCTATTTTAGTTTAGACATATCCAACAGACTCACTTGTCTAATAAATAAATTTATTTATTTAATAAATACAGTTAAACTCATCAGTTTGAAGTTTAGAGATGGACAATAAGAAGTGAATAAATCTTATCTTCCCAATGGAAGATATTGGTGTAGTTGTGTGTTTCATGTGCCAGGGGAAGTTTAGTTTTGATATTAGGGAAAATTAATTCATGGAAGGGTTGTAAAATGTTGGAACAGAGTGCCCAGGGAAGTAGTGGAATCACTACTCCTGGAATTGTTAAAAAAATGTGTGGATATGTCACTTGGAGAGATGGTTTAGTGTTGAACAGGGTAGTAGTGCTGGGTTGACTGCTGGACTTGATAAAGGTCTTTCACGACCTTAATGATTCTACAATATGATGATTCATTTAGCTCCTGCTACCTTTGCACATGCCATTCAATTAATGGTTTGTTTTATTCTATATTGAGTCACATATATTTGAATTCAGTGAACACCTGTTAATAAGGACAGTATTGATTTCTGTTGGCAGTTCAGTTCAGTATCCAGAGCTCAAGACCAATCCTTCCATGATACTTCCACACTGAGGAAAAATGCTTGAGTGTATGTGATCATTCAGTGTGCCCGAGTTCAGTATAACTGCAGTCCTTAGTTTGGGAAAGTTTAGTCACTTGGGCGGTCAGCTCACCCACGCGTTTAAAACTTGAAGGTAGTCAATAGGGAGGCTACCTTTGAGCTGTGGGATTTGAAACACCAGACAACTGTAAGCCAATGTGCCAGACTCAGAAAAATAATTAGATATTTCAGTTTTAGAGAATCAGTGGCAGACTCATTTTGCCAGCAAATTCCTTCACTCTGCTGACATGAGTCCTATTCATCTGAGTACATGCTGATGTCTACAATATAGATATTGAAATCTCAGCTAATCATGTTAGATACCTTTATATTTAAAAGATACCTTTAGGGCATGGTTCATCTCATCCTAGAGTAGACATAGACATTCAGTCAGATAAATTAGGCTCTTGAAGTACTTATTGCTCTCCATTGACTAGAAAATGACCCTGTAATGACTAGCTGGAATGTAAAAGTCGGTGTTGCAGGTGTCTACACTTAGATGAAATTAATTTCTTCCCAAGGATGGCTTTCAGCTGCCTCATCATAGTGCTATGTGTGATTTCTTTTTTCTTTTTTGCTGAAGCACCTCACAGTGCTGTTAGATATGAAACAAGATGATCTAAAAAAATGACATTATGTAACCTCTGTTCAAGTAACTGAATTCTTCCTCAAAATCTTGAATCATCTGCTTAAAACTCCGTATGTATTTATGGTCTATAAGGAGTAAAGTGAAATTGAATTTTACACAACTATTCACAAATTGGAACAATTCTGAAAGCCAGGAAAATTCTAGCATACCAACTATCTTTGTCATCTGGCAAATGGCATAACTTTTTACAAACCCAAAGCTAAAGACTTTCTGGAGCTACCTTTTAATCTACAAAAAAAGAGGGTTTGTATATATCATCTCAAGATAGTTGGGAATTTGTAACAAGACTACTTACAAGTTTTTCTCAAATTTCACATAGAAAAATCTTTTCAGTTACCTATTCCCCTATAATTTAAGACTTATGCATCTGATATTACCTTGGAACCCAGAAAACATTTCAAGCCATTTACTTTGCAAGACACCTTAGGCCATTCCCTGTTATAGAATCATATAGAATGGTTGGGATTGGATGAGGCCTCAAAGGTCATCTTGATCCAACCCTCCTGCCATGGACTGGGACTCCTTTCACTGGACCAGGTTGCTCAGAGCCCCATCCAACCTGGCCTTGAACATTTCCAAGGATGGGGCATTTACAATTTCTTTGGGAAACCTGTTCCAGTGTCTCACCAACCTCATAGAAAAGAATATTCTTCTAAAATCTAACCTAAATATCATCTCTCTCATTTTAAAACCATTCCCCCTTGTCTTATCACTACCTTTCTGTGTAAAAATTCCCTCTCCAGCCTTCTTCTAAACCCTTTTAGGTACTGGAAGGCTGATATAAGGTCTCCCAGGATCCTTCTCTTCTCCAGACTGAACAGTCTCAACTTTCTCAGCTTGTCTTCATAGGAGAAGTTTTCCAGCCCTATGATCATGTTTCTGCTGTCATTTGTGGCCCAGAGCTGGACACAAAATTCCAGGTGGGGTCTCAAAGAGTATAGTGGGAGAATCATCTCCCTTGACCTGCTTGTCCACACCTCTTTTGAAGCAGCCTAAGATGCAGCTGGCCTTCGGGACTGTGAAAACACACAAATGTTGTATTATGTAATCTATGAGAACGCCAGCTCCTTCTCTGCAGGGCTGCTCTCAATGAGTTCATCTCCCAGTCTGTACTCACATCTGGAATTGGCCCAACTCAGGTAGTGCACCTTGCACTTGGCCTTATTAAGACTCATGGGCCCATTTCTCAAGCTTGTTCATGTCCATGTGGATGGCATTCCTGCCTTCTGTTGTATCAACTGCACCACTCAGCTTCGTGCTGTCTGCCAACTTGCACTCAATCTCACTGTCTATGTCACTGACAAAGATATTAAAGGGCACTGGTCCCAAAACAAAGCCCTGAGGGACACCACTCATCACTGGTCCCACTTAGGCATAGAGGCATTAAACATGTCACTCTGGCTGGATCAAGACAGACAACTCCACTCCACACTTCCAATCCATGTCTCTCCAGTTTGGAGATAAGTATGTTGTTAAGGACCATGTCAAAGGCCTTCTAGAAGCCTAGGTAGATGACATTAGTCACTCTTCCCTTGTCAACCGTACATGAGTGTTGGAACGGAAGAAGAAATACAAGGACAAACACAAGCTGAAAAGGCAAGTACAAGAAATTATCCAGTTGAAAAATTGAGAATGAAATTAGGAATCAAATGGGAAAAACCTTTCTGAAGTGTATAACACCAAATTTGAATAAAAAGCTACTCCAAGTGGTAATAAAACAGAAACTTCAGGGGAAAAAAGGAGGTAAAAAGAAACTTCAGGACATGTAGAACAGATAAGAAGCTGTTGTGGAATAGGAAAGACTGGGATTGCCTAGGAAACATAGCTAAGAGAAGAGAAAGGGTATTGCAGAAATGAGCGTCAAATTTTCAAAAGTTTCTGCTTTTCCGTAAAAGTAAATAAAATCAGTATGAATTCCGGTGCTAGAATTTCAAAATCAAAGTGATCTTGTTTTTTAACTATGAAAATAATACATACATGTCCATCTGTATTACAGGAACATTATATGTAACTCTCTTACATTTGCAAAATTGAACAGTAAAATTTAAGGAAATGCCGTATAAAAAATATTTACTAATTTAACGCAGCTGCCTTCCTACAAATATAATGAGCAGTATTTCTCTCTACATGATTCAGTTTTAATGCTGATATAGTTATTACTATTGAAAACTTTCATTAGATTCAATGGCGTAGGTGGAAAACCAGATGAAACTTTGGACATGCATGTACAAACTTTGTTCTTCTGCTTACTTGAACCCATTTTAATTTTTTCACTGTGGATTAACCTAAAAAACACAAAGATGTTCTCCCAGTCCAAGCAAATAAATACTACTCCAGAAAAGTGGATCCTTTCACTCTCTTTAATGCATGTCTTCTGAGTGAAAAAGGCAAATAATTTATATCAAGGTCTTAATGTTTTACCACTAATTATATAATCCCTGTTTCCAGAGTGGTGGACTTCTGAGTTGGGGTTAGTCTTATTTAGAGAAATGTAGACTTTTGACTGAGAATATAGGAAATTAACTTTAAATACATCACTTACCACATGATCTTCAAAACCTGGCATTTTAGATGAAAAATTCTGAAAAAATAAAAAAGATTTTAAACTTTCTATATGCTTCAGTTTTCATTCACAAGGTGTGAAAACAAACATTAATATTTTGGAAATGCCATCATTACAACCTCGCAGTAAAGCTTAGATAAAAATTATAATACTACCTTCAGAGCAAAATATGCAGCAAAAAATTTATAGGCCTTAGTGCCACACTTTGAATGATGTATGGAAAGAAAATATTGAGTAGGTGCTAATAAATGAATGCCATCTGTTATCTGCATTAAATGAGGAAAGGCTCAATTAAAAGGTAGTAGATGATTGGATAATTAAGGTCTGTTGCAGGTTATGCTTATGAGAGAAAGAGAAGAGATTTAAGGTATGGTAGTCCCTTACTGTTGGCATTCCTTAATTTTCAGGTGCTCAGCTTCACAATATCAATACTATGCTGTTAATAAAGCCTCTCTGTGTAATGATCTAAACATAGAGAGGTTTTTCTTCGTTTGAATTAATGACATAAATGAAAATCATCATATTATGTATTCTACAGATGCATTTTGTAGAAATACTGCTATGGCATGTCTGAATTGGGAAAAATATGCAGCTGTCATGTGTTTTACAATATTGAGATGCATGTTAGATTTTACTTCCATGTTTTTAATGAAAAGTTTTTATGTGAAGGACACCAAATATTGCAGAATCCCATTTAGTATAAGACAGCACAAAGCATAATAAAACTAGCAGTTTTGGTGCAAATCACTTGATTTGTATCAGAGGTAATTCAGACAACTGTGCTCTTGTCATATCCTGGTTGTATAGAATTTCTTCACAAAATACATACTAACAAATATAAACTATCAAAGTTCTAAGGAAGTACCATGTATGTGAAAACATTTTAGAACTTACATGAAAGATCAAATACCTCAGCTGGTATAAGCTTGTTTCTTTGCAAAGACTGCTAATTTATAACAAAATATATGATTTTGCAGATAGACAGGTTGGATAATATAGCTTTGTTGCGTTAGTGTGTTTATGTTAGTCCAGCGTTCTTGCAATTAATTCCCACTTCTAAAAAAAATTCTGATTCATTCTTCTATAAAGAGTGAATAAAATGTTTTGTGTCACTAGATGAAGAAAGTAAATGCTCAATATTTTTTTCCTGTAGGCTTTTCAATACAGTATAAGAAGTCAGTACTGGTTAAGTGTTCACATTAAGACATTTGTCACTAACAGCTTCTGTAAATTTATGGTAGGTGTACATAGCACATATAAGATAGGTTATGTGACATTTGTGACATTTAATATTGAACATGAAGTGAAACAACAAATGTAAGCCGCAAGAGATACAAGAAAATAATTTCTGGGAATCTATTTCTTTGAGTTATGAGATTAAGGTTGCAATTTTCATGGCATATTGGAGGCTCTTTCAGTCATTTTTGGACAATGGAGAGTTAAAAATAGGCACATGTTTTTTCATTTTTTTAAAAAAATCTGTGTACATCTCAGGGTGACAGATATGCTTATATTCTGCAGAAATGTGTTTCTGAGTGACAGAAGCCTTGAAATGTTGTTTATGTGTTTAGCTCTGAATATCAAGGACATGATTTAGTAGGAAGCCATCACGTTAACACCATTAATAGCATTTTCACTGACATTTATAATCTAATACTGAATAAGACCATTTTCCTCTAAAACAGACTGTACAGACTTTCCACATCTGAGTCACTAGTTTTTCATATGCTATTAAAAGTTAAAAGTTTCGTATTAAAACAGTCATTCCCTAGTAAAGAAATACATTAATTGATGAGTTCTGTATCATAAACATGAAAGCATATACTTTTTTGTTGTTGTTGTCATTGCCAGAAATTTTGCTTGCTTTTTCTATTATTAAAATGAATGTCAACACAGAGGAAAGTATGTTCCTGCTGTCACAGGATGTATGCTTAGGCTACATCTGAACATTGTTTTTCAGGGAGAAGTGTTCGATGATTTGATCACCTGTCAGACAAGTCTCTGTGAAATGTCTTGCAGAGCCTTCAGTTCTCTTTCTCTTACCATCTGTGTAGCAAAGAACAAAGCCCTTTTCCTATAAACTGTGCTGGCATAGAAAAAAATCACAGGCATCCATTTGGGGCTTTTGTTGTCCAGGTGGAATTCTTGTTTCTTCCACAGAAGAAACAGAAAATCAGTATCACAATCTTTTTTCATGTTTTTCAAGACAATATCTAATAATGTATTTCCATAATCTCTCTGCCTTTTTTTTTCCTTCAGTTTTCAGAATTCTTTCACAGAGCTATCACTACAATAACATATAATGCATGTTTCTACAATGTAAT
Organism: Pomatostomus ruficeps; assembly: GCA_013400735.1. NCBI lineage: Eukaryota > Metazoa > Chordata > Aves > Passeriformes > Timaliidae > Pomatostomus > Pomatostomus ruficeps. The sequence continues at coordinate 31,621 of VYZT01064009.1, forward strand.
GTTATACATTAAATAGCTAAAGACGAAATAGTCTAATTGTTATTAAAATAGTGATTGCTATTTGAATTCTTTCAGCAAAATAGGCTTTTTCATTTTAAAATTAGCAATGAGATCTATTCTTGCTGGGTCAAGACATAATATCCTACTGTTACTCATCCTGATGCTCCATGCACCTGTATCATCCTGCAGCTTGTTCAACCTCCTGGCCAGAAGAACGTACTTTAACTGTGTCCTCTTACAGTTTACTAAGGTGTTTCATATTCTCTATATCAAGAGAAGAAAAAAGTGTTTTTGCCAATGCAGAAAAAATTTTATGGGGTTGTAAAATTCTACACTTGCTCTTATAGCACTAAAGGCTGTCTTGTTACTGTGTTAGTATTAATCATAGAATAATTTTAAATTTGCTTCATACCAGACACAAAAGGGATATAGATCCTGACCAGAACATTATCTAAGTCAGTGGGTAAAGGATAACAGGCTCTTTTAGCTGAAATTCTTTTATAAAATGCGTTACTTAATAACCATATTCTCAAGATTTTAGTGACTGCTACATAGGCAAGATCACTTGACCATCAAGGGCTTTTACAACAGACAGTGTCTCTTTCTCAGAATCTTCACTAGTCTGTAATGGGTAGGTTGATGCTGCCAAATATTGAGGGTAAACAAAACTGGAACAAGATATGGAGACGTGTTTTCCTTCATTTTTGTGGGGGAAAGGAAATGCACCTGTCTGAAGATGTCAGTGTCTCCAGGATTAGAGTGAAGGAGAGAGTCCATAGAGCACTAGTCATGTTCATTAGCCTTTGCTGTGTTAGCCACAGACATATTGATATTTAGAGACCTTTCTGTGGAATTCTCTCAGTTTTTAACAAGGGATGTTACACCAAATACCACAAACCTACATTTTCTGAATAGAGAACCCTTCAGGATTTTCAAACATGAAATCAACATCCCAATAGACTTCTCTTTATTTAAATAGACTTATTAAAAATTTAAAACAGATGAAAATAGTTTCAATGAAATAAATAAATAATTAAGGCAAATCTGTATGCTTGTCAGAAACTCCATATTAAGAATTGAGAGAAGGTAGATAGGTTTCTGACATATCTGTCCTTTTTTGATAGCTAAAGGTAAAGTTATTTTTTTATGCTTGATATTCTTTTCAAGTTTACCTGATCAAACCACAAACTAAAAAATGCTGCCAGATAACTTACACTGGTAATAATCATAACCTTTAATCACAGTTAAAAAGAATGATACAATGATGTTGTTTTGGGTTTTTTTTAGATAGTGGACTTGCTAGAAGAGGCAAGTTATCATGCTTCAAGCAATTTTAAACATTGATTTGACTGTGAAATACAATAACAGATTGCACTTTGAAAACTGGTCACTAGCAGTGCATTGTCAGCAGGCCTAGACAGTAATCCCTGAGTATTGTAAGACTGCTGCCATTAATAACTGAACTTGTTAGTTGAAAGCTGGCAAAGACTCCAGTGTTTAAGAGGATTACTGCTATAAATCATATTAATATTTTTTAAAACATTCAAGGTCTTATTCATTAAGGACTTTTGCAACAGAAACAGCTACACTAGGATATGATTCTGTTTTGATAAATGACTAGGACTTTGATTTTGCAAATGCTTGCGGTGGACTCTTTGAAGAGTACTTAAAGGAATCAGTTATTCAATTTCTATATATGAGGTCCATTTTCTTTGTAGAAAATCAACACACAAGTCAACCATCCTCAAGCAATGAAGAAATTGCATGCATTGAGATCACACAGGTTAGAGATCTTGGCAAGATGCATGCTTCAAGCACTATTCTTGTTAGGTACTGGTATATATAATTCTATTTTAGGCAGTGTGCTTTCATCCATAGCAGCAGCATTATTTTATGTCTGGCCTTAATGGAATAAGACCGTGAGGAGTCAGAAAGATTATCAAAGGGCTGGGGTACCTGCCCTATGAGGAAAGATTGAAGGATCACAGAATCATGGAATGGTTTGGGTTGGAAGGGACCTTAAAGAACATCCAGGTCCACCCCCCTGCCATGGGCAAGGGCAGCTTTCACTGGACAAGGCTAACATGTCCACAACTTCTCTGGGCAACCCGTTCAAGTGCCTCACCACCATCATAGTAAAGAATTTCTTTCTAATAACTAATCTGAACCTGCCATTTTTAGTTTAAAGCCATTAACTTGCTTTTTGTCCCCAGAGAAGAAGAAGCACCGGGTACAGTATCCCAGTACATAAAGGTTAGCTGCAAAGAAGATGGAGGCTCTCTCTTCACAAGGAATCACATGGAGAAGACAAGGAAATACAGGTAAAAGTTACATTGAGAGAGGTTTCATCTCAATACAGGTAAGAAATTTTTTATATTGAAAACCATCAATCAGGGACAGCCTTCCAAGGGACATGGTATATATACCATCCCTGGGGGTTTTCAAGGTGCAGTTAAACAGTTTGCTTACTCATCTCTTCTAGGTTTTTTTGCTATGAAAGCTTGGATCAGATGATCAGGTGTAGGTTTTGACCTTCAAATTTCTTACCCCTTGTGCTATGAACATTTTTGCTATGTGTTTGTCAAGGTGAGAAAAAATATTTTTATGGTCTTTCTGTATTCAATGTGTTTTCATAGATTGAATAACATGTAGATTGCTAGAAACTGTGTTTTAGGTACTCCAAACCAGTGCTTAACAATGAGCTATTGAAGTTCTGTGATCTAGAAAGACTATAAGTGAATTTTACTCTAGATACCTTACTCATCCAAGACAAATGACCAAAGGATAGTGACATGTAATTGCTTGACTTGACCATATCTATATTGTATATCAGTAAGACAAATTGAGGATATTGTAATCTGGAAATGAATTAAATGTGAAATGAAATGCAATTGATAAATGAGGCCTAACAGAAGAAAATCTGAATTTTATACTGCCTTAAGCGTGAATTTCAGTCTTTGATTTTCAGGGCTTCTGTGATTCAGAAGATACTTTATCCTATAGTGTATTTGTCTCTTCATTCCTTAAGCCTAACACCATAGCTAAAGCAATTGCAAAGAATGTTCTCTTAAAATACCCAAACCCCATGAAATCCCAACAAAACTTTCAAAATATATACTTACACATTCACACAAGCATGTTCAGTTGTCATTTGGTAATAATGTACAACAATACCATATTTAGCTTTTTTAGTCAAATATTTCCCAGAAATAAACTAACTGTGGCTCAAGAGCAGTAGAAGTCATGCTCAGAGACAACTTTTCTTATTTTGTATCTTTTCCTGTTGGTATTACATGCTGCTTATCACTAAGGATGTCAGAAATGAAAGTACATCAGCATCTGCATCATGTACTCTTCATTCATCCTCTGAAGAGTGTTGATCCTTCTTGCCAGGACATCAAATTATCAACTTATCTATGGCTATGTCTTTTTCTTTCCCAATCTTCTGTTTTCTGCTCCAGGAATACAATATCAGGAAATGAAACACTGATGTTACATTATGAATCAGTTGAAGTTGCAAGAGTGGCAGCATTTTAAAGTCTTGTCTTCCGGCTTTATGGCTGTTTTCTGACAAAGTAATCATAAGAATTTATAACTGAACTGTGTATGACCATCTAAATGCTACAAGAAAGAGATATTCCATAAATATTCCTCATAATTCCTCTTAATTTAATATCTTGAATCTATTAAAAAGAAAAAAAATTGTAGAAATGCCTAATTATACATGTCAACTCAACAAATAAACAGAAGAACTTGAATTTTTATCACATATTGTTTAGATCTTCTTTTGATGGTAGTTACAATGAGACATTTGTGCCTACATTGTACAGAAAATTTGGGACTAAACATGAAAGGATGTCTGAAGATACACTGTAATGCTCTTTTTAAATATGATAAATGGAGTGGGAAAGAGAAAACTTTGAATTTGTTCCTTAGGAAAACAGCTTTGCAACTACAAACAATTTAAGCAAGAGAGATTTTAATTATCTCTAAATAAAATATATTATTTTATATGGATGCATATACATTATATATTGTAGATGTTTTTGATATAATGAATATTGAATTTAAATTTCGTATTTTACTGAATGTGATACTTGTTTCAGTCCACATATCAGTCGGTAATAATAGAGATAAAATAATCTCTTATTATCTGGATCTGGAAAAATGCAAAAATGAAACTTCAAAAAATAGACCAAATAAAAGCCATAAATGTGAATTTGCTTAAAATTCTTCAGAAACATTAATTGGTTTTCTTCAATATGACTTCATGGGATTTCATTCATGAATTCCAGGTAAAGAGAGCTCAGCTTCTGGAGTCATTTTAAAGACTTAGGGCAGATTTCTAAGTCTTTAATATGGAAAGTCAGTCCAATGCTGTATAAATTCAATCCATGAGTAAAAAAAATGTAAAGAACAAAATGTCTGAGACCTAAGAATCATTTTCAGAATTGGCAGTGATTTAAGAAATGCTGTAACTGGAATTTCTTTAGGAACCTTGAAGTCTCATTGACCTCATTAACTCACTGAGGAAGAAGAATTTGGCAAAACAAAAACCATGAAAAAAATGAAAAATTTAAAGTGGCATGCAGTGGTAGTGCTAATTTTGGTTTATAATTTTATTCTCTACTACACTTCAATATCTGATACTTTTATTATTGGCAGAATTTTCAGGTCAATCTTTATGACAAATATTATGAGTTAGAAGTGTTTGTGCTACTTTTAAGACACTGAGATGCTCACTGAACTTCTAATCTTCTTTTCTAAAGATTCTTCAAATCAATCTTCATTCATAGCTGTGTGATAGAAAGGTTAATAAAGCCTGGTTTTTTTCACCTGCAAAAATCAAATCTATCACAGTATATTGATAAATATATTTGGATACATATCACAAATGCTACTGGATATTTTCTCCAAAATCTAATTTTAAAACTCATCAATACCTCAATTTAAAATAATTTTATATTCAATTGGAGTCAAAAAGAATGGTGAACAATGTGAATAGAAAGAGATTGTGCATTAATAATGTGATCTTTCACTCCTTTGTCTGAGGTCAAAACTGATTGAAGCAATGCTTGAATAAGACATATGGCTACAACCAGTTTTTATCTAAAATATTAATTTTTGCTTTTCATAAAGACAGAAATAATATTTTCATGTCATTGTCTCCTCTTCCTACAATGGTACATAGGTGTGTTTTCTTTTACTAGAGTGGAACCATATTCACTGAAAATCATGTCCCAGAGAAATCACATAGAAGTGTCTTGAGAAAATATAAATTACAATGAACCAGACTAATATAAGGGTGTAAATCCTTGCTTCCATGAAATAATTTCAGAGTATTTAGAAAGAACCAAGGAGAGAATCCAGAAGACACAGTTTCCTGTTTGAATTATAATACCTTTTTTTTGATTTTTTGTTTGATTGTTTGTTGAAATACTCCTCTTCAAGACTTTATGCAATGTTAACTCATAGTTTAGGGGTTACTGGGTGACATTGTTCACATGCATTTTTATAAGTGAACAAATTTTCTTCTTTGTGCATTGTGGGAGTAAACAAAACAGAACAAAAATGAAAATTTCTTAAATTAATTTTCCTGGTCACTTCTCATGAGTCAGTCTCTTTATACAGAATTTTTTAATGATAGAAGAAATATTTAAAAGCTATTTGCTTAGACAATACCCTATTATATCTACAGACTGACTAGAAGACAGCTAATTCTTCTTGTTTCAGGTAGAACATGGATGTCTTTTATTACATGAACTACCTCTCAAAAAACAGAAAATTGGGTTCTAAGAGAGAATTCTGATGTAAGTTTCATATAATTGGTACGGTTAGGGAAATTCATTTGATCTGTATATGTGGGTCTGGTACATGAGCCTTGATTTTTTAGGCAAGTTGCAAAATTCTTTGGTACATATGCATGCACATCACACTACCCCCTTTAGCTTTATTTTACATTTTCAAAAGGCACAGGCCTTCTGAACAAAAGCAGAACAGTAGATTTTGTCATGTATGCACAAAGAACACTGACTGCATTTTATACATGCATGGGATAAGGAACCTACTGGGTGATAGTTATCAGTGGTTAGTAAACTAACCAGCTTGTTGGTATGTTACACTTTTATACATAAAAATTATAAATATATATTATTAAGCCTGTATAAATGAAACTTAATGAAATATTAAATGTGATGAGAAAATTTCAAAATATATGTATGTTGTAATTTTCATTTAGAAAACCATAATAATTAATAATATAGGATTAATATACCACTGATATAGCATAGAATTAAAAAGTGCTTACAGTGCAATGAAGTTGTATGTTTCGTTTTTACTTCAACATAAATAAAAATACTGTTTATAACTGGCAGAAAAAAAAAAGATCGAAGAGCCTTCTCAGATCTTTAATGCCCATAAATAGATGAGACCTTGAATTAACATGTTCTCTGACAGGAAGCACCTTTATCAGCAATTTCCCCTAGCCATGGATCTGAAACAAAAGTCATTAAAAGCTTTTTGTCCTTTCTTTTTCTATGTTTTCCATTGATTTAAATTGGCTGGCTGCCAAGGTGTAGAATTGGCATGGTAAAATCCAGCAGGACAGGAAGATGAATTAAACAATACACAATTTAAGCAGACCCACTGTGCTGAATCAGTTCTGACTCAGAAGGAATAGCACTGAGTCACTAGAATCAGTGTTATATTGTAGGAAGTTTCTCACTTTGAATATTTGTAAAATTCATCCTTGCACGGAGTTTAAAACATGACAAGAACAAAGGGCTACAAAATGCAGCTGTAAGTCAAAAAAAGATTGATATATATTAATATAAACTGAGAAAATCCAACAATCTGGAAAAGAGGAAAACATTTAGAACTTCAAAGTGGTTTGAAAGAGCTGATATCTGAAAACTTAATCTTCAAGGAGGCAACTCATTTCTTGGACTACACATAGGAGAAATTATTTGGTAATTATTTCCCAATTTCAGAATACAATAATGAACTTCAGTGTTTCTTCTTCAGTTTTCTGTTCAGTATGTTTTTTAGGACTGCTGCTGTTTCACTAATGGGCCTACATCACAAAGATCTGCATACAAACATCCTGTCTCTCATGCACGCACACATAAAAACAGGTCATCTACAGAGTCCAAAGAATCACAGAATCACAGAATTAATCCAGCTGGAAAAGACCTATGAGATCACCAAGTGTAACCTATGACCATAAACCTATTAACTAGAAAATGGCACTGAGAGCCACATCCGGTCTTTCCTTAAACACTTCCAGGGACTGAGACTCTACCACCCCCCTGGGCAGCCCATT